>CM033324.1:84515722-84600953 GCA_019359835.1 Pharus latifolius
ATGCCGATGACCATTGCTTGTCGCCGAAACTCTGTCGTATAGTCTTGGACGGTCTGGTCGCGTTGTTGGTACAATCTGTGCCAACGCTCCCATCTCTCCTCAACGTAACCCATCGGATAGAATTCTTGTTGTAGAAGTCGTTTGAATTGACCCCACGTAAGGTCATCAGCTTCACCACTAGCGACAAGGGCCTTCCACCAAGTCTTGGCGTGGTCCTTCATCTTCAAAGGTGCGAACTTTACCTTTTGAGAGCTACTGGACCCTTTCAGGTCAAAGTAGGTTTCAAGCTGGTCGATCCAAGAATCCAGCTTCTCAGCATTGATCACCCCATCATATATGGGTATATAAATCTTAGCGTCGACCTTAAAAGATCCGACAGCTAAGGAGGTGTTGGCGAGGTCGTCGGTCTTATGGCCACCTTCGTCTTCATCTTCGTCTGCCCTGCGCAAGTCTTCACCAGTCTTCACACCTATAACCTTCCTTGCTTCAGGAGGTACAATAATGGCCTGCTGCTTAATCCAAGTAAGCATAGTTTCCATGTCGGTGGAGAGCTTAGCCACTTGTTCGGCTAGGTTAGCTTGAACGGAGGTATCGTCAGATAGTGTCGGAGATGCAGTTGTAGGAACCGTCGATTGATCGCCTGGATTTTCACCGGAGGTTTTGTAACCCTGGCGAGTCTTCACCATCCACAGGATAGGAAAGTTGCTCTGATACCAACTTGATTCGTTTGAGACCTAGTCTTGGTTTTCGTACTAGGCTCGCCCAGATTCTAATATGCGGAATAACGAGATTTTACTCGGAAATACCGAAACCCAAAGGTTGATCGAAAACATAGCTCAAAGTAATTGCACAACTCTTTATTTCAAAGAGGACTTTACATGTCGAACGTTAGACATACTTGCCTACGTCGAAGGAACTATAAGTGTCTAAAACTCAAATAAGTTCTATGACTCTCCGATGATCTAAACTAGACCTATTACAAGGTATTTATAGTCCAATCGCATGAGTACCTATCAGACATAATAACCTAAACGTATTAGACTCATATAACTAACTAACTAATCCTGAACAGATAAGCTTAGTTATATATATTCGAATCGGATTACAATTCTGAACAGAGAACAAATTCCTTTTCATGGTCGCGAACCAATCCATGGTCGCGAAACCTTTCCGAACACGATTAAGGTCGCGAAGCCGTATGCGATGAGGACTTGGTCGCAAATCCGTATGCAATGAGGACTTGGTCGCGATTCCGTATGCGGTCAGGACTTGGTCGCGAATCCGTATGCGATCAGGACTTGGTCGCGAATCCGTATGCGATCAGGACTTGAAGATCCTCCCGGATCAAAATGTTTTGAAGAAGAGATCGATTCTTTGGGATCTACCATACTGGGAGCACTTACAAGTTCGACATTGCATTGATGTCATGCATGTAGAGAAAAATGTCTGTGATAGTTTGATTGGTTTGTTGTTGAACATTCCAGGAAAGACAAAGGATGGTATCAAAGTTCACCGTGACATGGTGGAAATGGGGATAAGGATTGAGTTTGCACCTTTGGAGAAGAAAAAGTGTACATACCTCCCCCAGCCTACTATACGTTGTCCAAAAGTGAAAAAATAGAACTCTGTCGGTGCCTACACGGTGTTAAAGTTCCATATGGGTATTTCGCGAACTTGAATAAACTTGTGTCCATGAACGACCTGAAACTGGTTGGCATGAAGTCCCACGACTGTCATGTGCTGATCTCACAAATGCTTCCCATTGCTATCAGAGGTATTCTCCCAGTAAAAGTCAGAGAGACAATCACAAAGCTATATTATTTCTTCAATGCAATATCTTGCAAGGTAAGTATGTGCACTCCTACTATAAGTTAATTAGCTCCATTTGTGGAGCTTAATTAGAAGATTTTTCTAATATGAATATTTGGTGCAACTGTGTCCTCGCAGGTAATTGATCTGGATGGACTGGACACTTTGTAACGCGATGTGGTTACAACTGTCGACGATTCGGACTCGGAGTCCTCAGCCGAACTTATGTAAAATTTGTAATAGTGAGACCTTTCAAGATGACCCTCCGGGAAGGTATGCAGAACAATGGTGAACAGAAGCACAGAGAGATTTATACAGGTTCGGGCCCTCGATGGTGGGAGTAATAGCCCTACGTCCTGTTAGGATTTCACTATAGGTTCTAAAAGATTACAAAATGACAGAAAAATCCCTTCACAGGCGAAAGGTTTTTCCTATGTAAATGTACAGAATGAAGCCAGGAAGGCTTGTAAGGACTATCTAATTTAGGCTGTGGACTTGGCTGTTTTTAGTGGTTGAGATGTGTTGTGTCTCACTTGTATTAGAAATCTTATTCTTCCAAATGGATCGGATCCCCCCTGTTTGATGTATTTCGCCACCCTTTTATACTGGTCGAAAGGGTGCCATGTTGTAACTGCATCAAACAGTTATTTGGACGGTTGGATGCGGTTTATTGAACCGCTCTTAACTTTCAAGTAGATTAAGCACGTGTTATTCGTGAAATAACTGCTTGTATTAACCTCCTGGCGGTTAGTCTTCTACGTGGAGGAATCTTCGGGATACTTGGAATATTCCCACTATAGGGATAACCGGTCAGATAAATTCCAAGTATCTTGGTCGAGAACGTTCTGACCGCGGGATGTTGGCTGACCGCGCAACATCTTCGACATTCTGTTTGCGTATAACATACGAACTTCTGACCGCGCAAAGCCTGTGGTCTGATCGCACGAGGCTTGCGACTTGATCGCGCAAAGCCTGCGACCTTAGGCAGATGCTTCTCAGAATGACTTGAGTTCACACCGCCGGGCATGTGCCTGACTCGAATCTGTCTTGAGCCAACAGTGCATTTATTTGAATTGACTCGGGTGTCAATCCTCGTCAGCTAGCCCCCAAATTTAAAGAAAACGAAGGGATGTGTTCACTTTAAATTTAAAGAAATGCATCGGATTATTAACCCGACTCTTCAAATCCCCCGCTTAGTGGCGCACTAAGTAGGACGGTTGGTTCCCCGAGACATGCTCTGGGTATTATGACGGGTAATGATAGCACCGTAAAAGTGTTTTTTAACTCGAGGTAAAATTGTAAATGCTTTGTAGAAACCCGAGGCACCTGGAATGCGAACCGTCACCTTGGCGGCTATAAATACCGGGTCCTTGGTTCTGTAAAGCTTCACAATTTCTTCCCACGGCTAAGTCCCTCCCTAGACAACCTTGATTCTTTTCTTCATACACTTCCTGATGGCAGATCACAACATCATCGAGATTGAGAGTGATGAAGAGAAAGTTGTCGAACAGGGACCTCAGATGCATGAAGATTTGTCTCCTTCAAGGAAGAAACCCCAAGGTTGACGAGGGATCTTCCAGCAGAACGAAGGTGAAGAATGTAGCAAGTCTCTTTCTTCCTTCAGTTCCTATAACTCTTCCTGTTCATGCTTCTCGGCAAGTTAGGCCTTTGACTTTGGAGAGAAACCTTTCTCCATTTCATCCCAATACCTCCAACTTTTATTTGGGTGATCAATATTCTGGTCGGCAAGCGGTGACTATCCCTCGACCAGATGATTCCCATGTTGTGTTGGCGAAGCAATCATATGGTGGGAAGGTTGCTCTTCCATCATCTGATGATCCTCTTCCCAGGATGGCTATATCAACATGCCATGAGCTGGGACAGGTAATAATTCTTTTCTCCTTTTGCTGATAGTTATAGTCAGTACAACTAATTTTTGCAAATGTAGGAGGTTGGAGGCTCTAGCGATCAGCCTTCTGCTGCTCCATCTTTTCCTTCCAGAGAGATTCTTCTGGAGGAGAAGAATGCCCTGGAGAAGAAGACTGAAGAGATGTCTTTGTTGGGGGAAATCTCCACGCGGCCAAGTCCAGGTAAGTTCATGGTTGCCCGGGGACAGTGGCCTCCGGTGCCTGCCCCGGGCGCCGCCTTTTAGGCGCCCGGGACCGTGCCTCCGGGGCATGTCTCGGGTGCCGCCTTTTGGCTCCCTGGACCGTGCCCCCCGGGCGGGTCCCGGGCCCGCCATTGGCCCGGGGACAGTGGCCTCCGGTGCCTGCCCTGGGCGCCGCCTTTTGGCTTCCGGGACGATGCCTCCGGGGCATGTCCCGGGCGCCGCCTTTTTGGCCCCCGGGACCTTGCCCCCCGGGCGGGTCCCGGGCGCCGCCATTGGCCCGGGTACAGTGGCCTCCGGTGCCTGCCCCGGGCGCCGCCTTTTGGCTTCCGGGACGATGCCTCCGGGGCATGTCCCGGGCGCCGCCTTTTTGGCCCCCGGGACCTTGCCCCCCGGGCGGGTCCCGGGCGCCGCCATTCGCCCAGGGACAGTGGCCTCCGGTGCCTGCCCCGGGCGCCACCTTTTAGGCTCCCGGGACCGTGCCCCCCGGGCTGGTCCCGGGCGCCGCCATTTGCCCGGGGATAGTGGCCTCCGGTGCCTGCCCCGGGCGCCGCCATTTGGCCCCCGGGACCTTGCCCCCCGGTCGGGTCCCGGGCGCCGCCATTCATCCGGGGACGGTGGCCTCCGTTGCCTGCCCCGGGCGCCGCCTTTTGGGCTCCCGGGACCCTGCCCTCCGGAAAGGGTCCCGGACGTCATCGCCCTTCTAAAAGGTAAAATCCCTGTTTGTTTATCACGTGCAGGTCACGCGAGGGACGCCTCGGGAATCAGCGAGCACCTGTCAAGCATCCAAGACGTTTGACCGGAAGAAGGACGGTCCTACCCTTCAATCCGACGGTGGCTTCCGGGGTAGTTTAGGCTTTTTGCTTCTTTTTGGGGCTATAAATAGCCCTTGTACCCCTCTGTTGTAAAGGATCAGCTCATTACTATTTGGAATAGCTAAACTCACAGACGTGCTCCGGAAGCCTCTCCCCCGGAGAGAGCCTCCCCAGCCGGCTCCGGTCGGGAGCGTGTCGACAGGACTAGGGCCCCCACCGGGACCCGAACCTGTATAAATCCACGTGTCAATTCTTGTGTTTGTCCGGCGGGGGAGGACCGGTGACCCGGTTAACCCGCGCTGCGTACTCTCCGCTAGGATCGTCCTCAAAACCTGCCGGGGTATTCTTAATACCACGACAGTTGGCGCCATCCGTGGGGACCCGTGACAAATCGCCATGGCTCCTCCGAGAACAAGGGCTCGCGCCCTCCCCGGTGACGCCGGTCCCGGTGACCTGGCGCCACCCGTCCGGGACGCTGCTGTTCCGGCGTTTCCGTCCGGAGGCGACCATTCCCAGGTACCGCCTCCCACCTTTCCTCTCAATCTAGGTGCCTCCACCTCCGGGTCGCTCCCGGCGGCCGCGGGGACCTCGGCCGGGACGAGTTTTCCCCCGACGGCTCCCCCGGCTCCCCGGGATGCCCTGCTGGAGGCTCTCGTGGAAGGCCAGCTCCGCGCCCAACGCTCTATGGACGAGCTCCTCAGTGTGTTGGCGCGGCCCCCGGCCCCCACATTTTCGTCGCACACATATCCGGGGATCATGCCCCCGTTTATGGGATACCCGGCGGCCCCTCCGGTCTCCGGGGGGCTGTCTACCCTGTATGATCCCGCCGGGGGGTTCCCTCCCCCCGCGGGATATACTTCCGGACACTTCTCAGCAGCCGGGCCTGTCCCGGTGCCGGGAGACTATTTCATGCCCGGGTCCTTCGTGGCACCAGGGGGGTACCCCGTCCCCGGCCCGCTTCCGGGGCTGGGGGGTCATTTCATGCCGGGGGTTATTCCTACGCCGGGAGCCAGCCCCGCCCCTCGCGTTGCGTTTATCGCACCGGGGCTGGTCGACAGAGCAGCTCCCGTGCCTCAGCGAATTTCCCCCCGCATTGGCTCCCCAACCCCGGACGTCGCCGAGGGGGCTCACCCCCCACTGGTTCCGGATGTCACAGGGGCTTCCCCCTTTCCGGTCCCAGTGGTTGCCGCAGGGGCCCCCTCTTCGGATCCAAGCGCCGCCCCGGGCGCCCCCTCCCCGGTTCCGGATGGTGCAGGGGCTCCCCCCTTTCCGGTCCCGGGGGCCGTCGCAGGGGGCTCCCCCCAGCAGGCCCCGGTAGCTTCCGGGCCGGCTGCTACAGTGCAGAGCTCCCTCCCCCGGCGAAGCAGGTCCGCTTCTCCCGGGGGGAGGTCGAGCGAATTCATTCTCCCAGCCGCGGGGAAGAGCTTCCCCCCGGTCGTTGTCGCAGGGAGCCTCGCTCTCGCACCGGTCGGGGGAAGAGACCAGCTGAAGAACCATCCTCCCCGGAGGGAAGCCCGGACGTCCGGGAAATCAGTCCCGGCCCGGAAGAGAACCGTCGTCACCACCACTCTGGCGGCCCTCTTGGGCCGCTACCTGACTCGGATAACGAGGGGGCGTCCCCTGTTAAAGAAGACAGTGACTGGGGCTCCCCCCGGGAAGTGCAGGGGGCGAACCAGCCTCTGTGTCGAAGACTCCGCAGCATCCGATGGCCGCGGCCCTACCGTCCCCCGCACATCGAACATTATAATGGCGAGGCGGACCCTTACGAGTTCGTGCAAATCTACTCCACAGCGATCTCCGCGGCGGGGGGGGGGGGGACGAGAGCGTCCAATGCAACGTCTTCCCCCTCTACCTCACCGGCATTGCCCGCTCCTGGTTTTACAATCTGAAGGCGGGCTCCATCAAGTCTTTCTCGCAGCTGAAGCGAGAGTTCTGCGCCAACTTTCAGGGAAATTACGTACGTCCCCTGGATTCTTCACAGCTATACACAGTGCGCCAGAGAACCGGGGAGACCATCAGAAGCTTCTTCAATCGCTTTGCCCAAGTAAAAAGCAAAGTGGCCCACGTCCCGGACTCCACAGTGATCGAAGCCTGCAAAAGCGGGATCCTCCCGGGGGAACTCCACCGAAGACTCTCTCGAAGCTGCCCCTCCTCCGCCGACGAGCTCTTCAACGTACTCGAAAAGTACGCTCGCGCGGAGGAAGACGACATCTGGAAGAAGACCCAGGGGGCTCCTGCCCCCGCCGAGCGGGGGGCCCGGGATCCCCCCAGGCGCCCCAGGCAGGGGGGCCGTAGCGAACCACGGCCTCGGGACACTTTTGTCCTCGAGGGCGGAGGCGGCTCGCGCGACCCCCCGAAGGGCAACCGCCCCTTTCCCAAGCCGAGAGGCCATGGGGGAGGACAGTTTTCGCGCGGCCGCGAAGGCCCCGCGGGGAGAAGCCGGGAAGGACCGTGGTGCAGCTTCCACGGGTCCAGTACCCACGCCACCCGAGATTGCCACCTGCTGCTGCAGCACTTCGCGGCGTTCCTCGACCAGCGCGGGCAGGGGGGGGGACTCCGGCCTCCTTGCCCCCTCGGCCAGCTGTTCCGGCCCTTCCCGCTCCCGCGGGGGGGCAGCAGGTGCAGGAGGGGGAGCCTTCAGACGCTCTCCCCTTTCAAACTTCTCAGCGCCGCATCAACGTCATCGTAGGGGGGTCCGCCTCCGGGCGGGACTCCAAGCGCCAGCGCAAGGAGTACGCGCGAGAAGTTAAGGTAGTGGGGGTGCTACACGCGTCCGTGCCGCCCAAGTGGTCGGACGTCCCCCTCACCTTTACGGCGGAAGACGCGCGAGGGGTTCGCTTCCCCCACGACGAGGCGCTCATTGTCTCCGCAACAATCCACAACTGCCACTTGGCCCGCATCCTCGTGGACGGCGGAAGCTCCGCCGACGTCCTGTTCCTCAAAACCTTCAAGGAAATGCAGGTGGATGAGAAGCTCCTGCAACTAGCGGCAGGGCCTCTGCAAGGGTTTGTCCCGGGGAAGGCGATCCACCCCGTGGGCAAGGTAGATCTCCCGATCACCTTCGGCACCCGGAGAACTACCGGACCGAGCTAGTCCGCTTCGACGTAGTGGACCTCCCCTCCTCCTACAATGTGATTATGGGGAGGACTACGATCAATCGTCTGGGGGCTGCCACCCACCAAAACTACCTGTGCATGAAGATCCCCGGGCCGCGTGGCGTGATCAACGTCCGGGGGGACCAAGACATGGCCCGTGCTCTATACGAGCGAGCTGCCACAATAGGAAGCGTCAACTTGATCAAGGCGCCCGGGGGGGAGGCGACCCCCCCGGATCCAGACGTCGCTGCTGTGAGACCCCCATTTGAGGATCACCTTGGTAACCGCCCAGGTAGGTTACGCACAGCAGGATGACACATGAGCTCCAAACCACACAAGCATAGTAATATCATTAAACAAGTATCAGGCCAACATGGCCAATATTACATAGCCAAAGCACCGAAAATGGCGCTAAGTAGAGTTGCTAAGAAAATAACAAGTTTATCAGAACCAGAGTCGGTATCTAAGTACCGAACACACAGCATAAAGCACAAAGCAACGATAAAAAGCTTGATTTCCATCCGCAGCGGGGTTGAAGTGGCTCCACCCACATCTGACTTGACTTGGTGCGCAATCCTTCTAGAACGTGGGCTCGTCCGGGGCACTTCCATCTTCTGTCGGGAACTCATAACCGAAGGAATCGGGATCCTCGAATCCCTCTTCTACAGTTGGATGTAAATGCAAGGGTGAGCACTTGGTGCTCAGCAACACTCATTCCGGGGATTATAGTAATTGTACTTATATGAGGGTGAAACATATGATTCAAGGGCTTTAGTTTCATATGGATAGAGATATATAGATTTCCAAGTTATTTGTTTAACGAAACAGTACTTTGTCATGAAAGCAGTACTTTAAACATTAACAGGTTTTCAATAAAAACATTAGATGTAGTGGTCTCCCATGAGTCACTACTTTGTTCACCGCATTATGAAAACATTCCAAAACATTACTTGTGCTATAACCCATGGATAACATCCACTACGAAAAGACTCCTGAACCTGGGAGTACAGAGTATCTGATACTTCTTTTACACTTTGCAAAGGTGTACCTCTTTTTGAATCCACTGGTTCACTCGGCTTTCAAGTCGGATCAGCTTCATGTGACTTATACACATGTGACAAGGCCGAGATCACACAACGCTTTACAGTTCAGTATTAACAGTATCCCTGCCCGGTAAATAGACAATTAAGTCTCAAGTACCGTTGTGGGTCTTCCCCACTGCCTTACTTCCTAGCCTCTCTGGTCTATGTTCCCTCAGGACACATAGCCTTGGTCTATGTCCACGCGAGACATACGACCATTTAAGATTACAGCCGCTCACGGCTTAATCAGGTCTAGGGCGCCTTCCTTCGTTTACGCCTTTTTCTCTCATCATTTTTCTGACTCACATCACTCATGGCCGAACCTTGGCCTTCTAGTTTCCACGCGAGAAACCAGATCGTCAAACCATGCAGGGAACTGCTAATACCAAAAAGCTACTGAGTTGTGCCTGTCCCATACCAGGCAAGTGGTTGGTACGTTTACAATTCGTATAGAGACACAGCACAAGGTTCTCGTCCTTATGAACCAATAGTGAGGAACATTCACATACCCTGGTGCGCACCGCACCCTCTCCATACAATCCAATCCTCACTACTGATCCCTTTTATCATTTTTCTTGTCAAAACGGTTTTCATTATAACTTCTCATGCATTTGACCATTTCAAGTTTAATGTGAATATTCAATATATGAGTCCTAGGGTGACAAGAGCATATATACACGAAGGTTCAATAACAAAAAGGGTTTCATGATCCATTAGGTAATATCTACTCATGTCATTCAAACATAACTTGTATTTCAATTAAGCATGCATAGTAAGAAACAGTGAATATACTTCATATGAAAATATTGGGTGAGACATGATCAAAGGAATGAGGCTTGCCTTGCAATGTTGGGTCTAAAAACTCAGACGGCTCTTCAAAGACTTCTTCCGTTCCTTCCGCTTCTGACTCTGCGGCAAACAATTAACACACAAACACATACCACATAAGCATACTGAAAATAGTTTCTATAGAAAGTATTAAGTAAATAAGTCATGCATGCAGGGGAAAAAGTTAGGGCAAGGTCACAAGGGCTCTGGTCGAAGAAACGGCTAAAAAGGATTGAACGTCGAGGGGTCGACATTCAGTTCATGGCTTTGACATAACTGGAAACTAGTCTTAGAATGGTTTTCTGGAGAAGTGACAGTAGAGAAAGTTATAGATCTCAACTCCAGGAATCTAAAGGACAAGGTGGCATTTCAATTGCTCAACCAGAAGGGGTCAAACAAGGCTAATGCCAGTGGCTGACATGCACTGACATAGTGCTGGACATGGCCAGAAACTAGGGCATGGCTTAACTTTTGATCCAGGGCTCCAAATGATGCACCACTTTGTCTGGGAGGTAGGCATTACTAACAGGAACAATATACTCAACAGGCACAAGGGCTGAAAGTGGCCGGAGGGTGGCCAAATCTGGTGATGAACCACGGTGGCCTGGACCTGAGGTGAGTTACTGGACAGTGATCTTGGCATAGGCATAACTCACAATCTAGGCAAATCCAGGTGTCGAGCTAGTGGACAATATTGCTCAGGGTGCTGGAATCTATCTAAGGGACAAGGTTTCAGGTGCTGGATCGGCCGGGAACAAATTCCGGCGACCCGCGCTGGAGAAGACGACACTGGAGCTTGGGTATTTTTGATACAGGGCGAAAGAGCTCAATTCCAAGCTTGGGGATGATCTCTAGGGCACAACAAAGCTACTGGGGAGGTTAATTTCATTGGATATCGGCCGGAGAAGCTTGGCGCCGAAGTCCGGCGAACGGCCGAGGTTCAAATTTGGGATTTCTTCGATTTGAGCTTAATTGGGGATTCTGGTTCTACAGGCTTGCTCTACTAGGCTTACTGATCAACTTCTTCTATAGGATTGAGGGTTAATTTGGGCTGAATCGAGTGGCATTGGGGAAACAGGGCAAATCGGGAATCCGGCGATCACCGGCGATGGGGATCGATCTAGTGCAATTGGTTGCTATGACACAGAGAGGGGAACGAGGGGGACTCACTGGTGAACCTGGATTGAAGAGAGGGGCTGTGGAAAGGGCTGGCACCGTGAGCTCTCTCACTGGCTCGCCGGAGAAGAAAGTGGAAACGGCGAGAAGCTGGAATTTTGGCTAAGTCCTGAGCTTGTGCTTCTTCACAGCGTCGAGGGGGTTTAAATAGGCACGGGGACAGAGCTTGCGAGGGAAACGCGACAGCAGTCGCTTGCGCCGGGGAGAAAATTGTCGGGCGCAGGCGCAACGACGGCGACGGCGACGTGATCGCGCTTCAGGCGGTGCTGCAGCGTTGCCAGTTGCCTTGGGACTTCACCAGTGATGGCGCAGATGCGGAGGCGACAATGTAGCTCCGGCAATGACACGTAACGCCATGCAACTGCCACGGCAACGGGAGCGCGCGCGAAAACGAGGCTCGGGAGCGCGGCCGTTTAACCGCTGGGCAAGGCGATGCCACGGCACTGGCACGTGCGCGGGAGGTGGTTTGGTTGCTCACAACACAGGTGACAAGAACGGTGGCCGGCGGCGAGCAAACGCGGCGAGAACGCGGCGCGGCAACGGTGGCTCGGGCACTGGTCGTGGCAACGACCAGGCGCTGGTCGAAAGGACTCGAAAATAACATTTGGGCTGTTCTGCAATTTCTGAAACTTATTCCGGGGGCTGTTCTGTGAGGATAATTTGAATAGGACTTGGGCCTATTTGCAAATTTGGAGATCTGAGGGTCCGATCTAAAATCTAATTTCGCAGCTAAGTTGCAAAAGATTAGTAGAACTTATCTGGCCAAGGTTTGGTAAGATCGGGCAAGATCTGAAGGGTTTCGACAAAATTGGGGAAAACAGTTTAGGGTAAATAGGGTAATTAGGGTTTTAAAATAGCAAGGCTTGAAACTCAGCTTTAGGGTGAGATTTTGGAGATGGTCCCGAAGGGAAAAATGTTCTGAACAGCATTTAGAAGGGAATGGCTGAAGCAGATTAGGTTTTGGGGTCCGGATGTGGATTTCGGCTATTTTAGGGTTTAGCAAAATCAGGGGTGTTACAAATCTACCCACCTTAGAAACAATCTCGTCCTCGAGATTAGGGCAGGTCAGAGAATAGGAAGGGAAATTCTCGTCGGAGATCTTCTTCTTTTTCCCACGTTGACTCCTCCTCTGAGTGATTGTTCCACTGGACTCTGCAGAATCGGAGGGTTCTTGACTTCAGCACTTTCTCTCTGGTTTCCAGAATTCTAATAGGGTATTCTTGACAAGATAAGTCTGGTTGAATCTCATTCTCTGTAGGAGATATCTGTTCTGTTGGTTTTCTCAAGCATTTCTTCAGCTGAGATACATGAAACACGTCATGAATTCCGCTCAGTTCTTGTGGCAATTCCAACTTGTATGCCATTTCACCTCGCTTTTCCAGAATTCGATATGGTCCCACATATCTAGGTTTTAACTTTCCCTTCATCTGGAATCTTCGAACTCCTTTGTATGGCATAACCTTGAGGTACACATAATCGCCCTCTTCAAAAGATAGCTCTCTTCTACGGTTATCCGCATAGCTTTTCTGTCTAGATTGAGCTGTTTTCAGTTTTTCTTGTATGATCCTAACATGGGCTGTGGCTTCTTCTACCAATTGGGGTCCTAGATGTTGCTTTTGACCAATTTCTGTCCAATACAGAGGCGTGCGGCATCTTCTTCCATATAGGGCTTCATATGGTGCCATTTGTAGGCTTGCTTGGAAACTATTGTTGTATGTGAACTCTGCATACGGTAGAAATAACTCCCAAGAGTCTCCATAGTCCAAAACACAAGCCCTCAACATATCTTCCAAAATTTGGTTCACTCTTTCAGTCTGACCTCCAGTTTGAGGGTGGTAAGCGGTACTGAACTTTAACTTTGTGCCCAGGGCTTTCTGCAACTCTTGCCAAAATCTTGAAACGAACTGGGCTCCTCTATCGGAAACGATAGCCTTCGGCACTCCGTGTAGGACAACTATTCTGTTGAGATACAGCTCTGCTAAGTCCTTAGCTGTATATAGGGTCTTCACTGGGAGAAAATGTGCTACTTTTGTTAATCTATCAACTATGACCCATATAGAATCGAATCCTTTTCTCGTCCTTGGTAGTCCCACAATAAAATCCATTCCGATTTCATCCCACTTCCACTCTGGGATTTGTAGAGGTTGTAGCGGTCCCGCAGGCTTTTGATGTTCTGCTTTCACTCTTTGGCATGTGTCACAAGTTGCTACAAACTTGGCAATCTCTCTCTTCATTCCTTTCCACCAAAAATTTTTCTTCAAGTCCTTGTACATTTTGGTACTGCCTGGGTGTATGGAATATGGGGTTTGATGAGCTTCTTGCATGATCAGGCCTTTGATCTCGTTGTCATTTGGAATGCAGATACGGTCATCGTACCATAGAATTCCCTGTTCATCTTCTCGAAGGTTGGTTGTATCTTTGCTCTTCATGTCCTCCTTCATCTCTTGAAGGTCTGGGTCCATTGCTTGAGCTTGTCTGATCTTATCCTTCAATTCACATTCCATCTTTAGTGTAGCGATGGTTCCTTGGTCCACTAATTCCAATTGCAGCCTTTCGAGATCTTTGATCAGTTGTGTCGGCACTTCTAGCTGTATTATCTGGTTATAACGAGACTTCCTGCTCAAGGCATCAGCTACTACATTGGCTTTTCCTGGGTGATAGTGGATCTCTAGATCATAATCTTTGATCAGTTCTAACCATCTTCTCTGCCTCATATTCAACTCCTGTTGCGTGAAGATATACTTCAGGCTCTTATGATCCGTATAAATTTCGCACTTACTGCCTAGTAGGTAGTGTCTCCATATCTTCAGTGCATGTACGACCGCAGCTAGCTCCAAATCATGCGTCGGATAATTCTCCTCATGAGGTCGTAGCTGTCTAGAAGCATAAGCTATCACTTTCGTTTCTTGCATCAATACACATCCTAATCCTTGTTTGGAGGCGTCACAGAAGACTTGAAAATCCTTCTTGACGTCCGGCAGTATCAGGATTGGTGCAGTTGTCAACCTTTTCTTCAGTTCCTCAAAGCTTCTTTCGCACTCCTCAGTCCAATTAAAAGGGGCATTCTTCTTCAGTAGCTGGGTTAGCGGTTTGGTGATCTTCGAGAATCCTTCTACAAATCTTCGATAATATCCCGCTAATCCCAAGAAACTTCTAACCTCTGTTGCGGTTTCAGGTTGTTTCCAATCGGTAACAGCTTGTATCTTCAACGGATCCATAAATATTCCTTCGCCTGAGATGATATGTCCTAAGAAAGAGATCTTCTTCAGCCAAAAAGCACATTTGCTAAACTTGGCATATAGCTGGTGGTCTGCCAGTTTCTGTAGCACAATCCTCAGGTGATGTGCGTGCTCCTCCTCCGTCTTAGAGTAGACAAGGATATCATCCACAAATACAATGATGTATTTATCCAGGAATTCCATGAGGATCTTATTCATTAGATTCATGAATACCGCGGGCGCATTAGTTAATCCAAAGGGCATCACTGTGAACTCATGCAACCCATATCTGGTTACGAAAGCAGTTTTAGGAATGTCCTGCTCTCGGATCCTTAACTGGTGGTACCCTGATCTCAGGTCTATTCTTGAGAACACTTTTGCTTCTCTGAGCTGGTCAAAAAGGTCATCTATCCTTGGTAAGGGGTATTTGTTCTTGATGGTCATGTCGTTTAGCTTGCGGTAGTCTATGCAAAGTCGCATATTACCATCTTTCTTCTTAACAAAGAGCACTGGGGCTCCCCATGGTGATGAGCTGGATCTGATGAATCCTTTTTCTTCCAATTCAGCTATCTGCTTCTTCAATTCCTCTTGCTCATGGCCTGTCATCCGAAACAACTTTCTAGCATATGGCGCAGATCCGGGTTTTAGTTCGATAGTGAACTCTATATCCCTATTTGGTGGCAATCCGGGAAGTTCTTCTGGAAAGACTTCCGGGTACTCATTGACAATTGGTACCTCTTCAAGCTTCACTTCTTCGATGCAGTTCAATCTCTGTAGGTGGTCGCAGATTGGAGTTCTGTCTGCATGGAATGTAATTTGCTTTCCACTGGCATTTGTCAGGGTGATTGTTTTCTTCTCACAATCCATCAATCCCTTATGCTTGGCCAGCCAATCCATTCCGAGAATGACATCCAATCCTTGAAGGTTTAGAACTAGCATGTCTGCCAGGAATTCTAGATTGCCGATACGGAAGGCAACATTTCTACAGATAGAATTAACAATCATCCTAGCGCCAGGTGACTGAATGACGATAGGATGCTCTAAAGCAACCACAGGCAAGTTATTACTCAACAAGCAATCTTTTGACATGAATGAATGAGTTGCACCGGGATCAAATAGAACAACTGAAATCTGAGAGGAGATTAAGAGTCTACCGATCACGACGTCAGTTGCCTCTCCTGCTTCTGTAGCAGTCACGAAGTTGAGTCTTCCTCCGGTGGTTGGTGTTCCTCTTCCTCTGTTGGTTTGGAATCTTCCTCCTCTAGCTTGTGGTGCTCCTCTGGCAATAGTTCGTGCAGGTGCAGGGGATTTGGCTGCCTGAGCTTTGGCAACGTTGGGAGGTAAATGCCGAAATGGACAAGTCTCTCTGTGATGTCCTCTTCTGCCACAATGGAAGCATTCTGCATTCTTCAGTGTACAGTCTCTATAGAGGTGACTCCCTTTGCATCCGGGACACGTTAGAGTTGTTGGCGATGAAGTCCTCTGGGGTCTTGGTGGTGCGGGTGGTCTGAAAGCGGCTCTGGCATATGGCGCTGGTCTTCCTCGGCTAGAATTTCCTTGAAATGGATATGCTACACTTTTCCTCTTGCGGTCCTCTTCTACTACGCCTCTTTTCTCCTCCATTTTAAGCACTCGATTCACAAGGACTTGGAAGTCCGTGAACTCGTGTGTTGACAGGTGATACTGATATGAGTTTTGTAGGCCTTCGCAGAATCTGTCGATCTTCCGCTCTTCTGTCATGATATCTTCAGGTGCATACCTGGCCAATTTGATGAACTCATGCAAATACTGCTTCACCGTCCTTCCTCCTTGCCTTAGATTCAAGAATTCTCTGCGTTTGGCTTGAATAGATCCTTTGGGGACATGGTATTTGCGGAACTGTTCCTTGAATTCATTCCAGGTGATTGAATTCTGATTAGGGTGTACCGTCTTGTAATTCTCCCACCACGCTGCAGCCGATCCTGTGAGCTGATGGGGTCCATATAGCAGCTTCTCTTCATCACTACACCTGACGGTATCCAATTTCCTCTCAATTTCTCGTAACCAATCGTCTGCCACAATTGGGTCTTCAGTGCAGGAGAAAGTTGGAGGACGCGTCTTCTGAAAGTCTGTCAGTCTTGCTCCAATGTTCGAACCTTCCTCGCGTCGTGTTGCGGAGTTTTGCATCAGTTGTTCCAGAATTTGACTCTGTACCTCTGCAGATCTCTGTCTGTTTTGCTCCATCCATATTAATATTTCCGTCAGATTTCCTCCTTGCGGTACTGAGGCTAATGAATTTGGCTGATCTGAGTCATCTCTAGTCCTTCTTGTTGATGTGTTTCTTGGGACTTCTTCTGAACCTTGGATTCTACCTCTGGTGTTCACCATTCTGTTCTGCCAAGATAATTGAGACAAGACTACTAATTCAAGAGAGCACAGATTGAACATAAGCTGAAAGAAAAGATCAATCCAAGAGATTGGATTGGAACATGCAATTGCCATTTTCAAAGATTTTCTAAAGATACAAGGTTTTCACCTTTACAGCTTTGGAGTTACCAACAAACAATACAAACAAGGTAGCTACTACAACAAGAGCTAAAGACTAACGGTTACAAGGGCTAGAGCAGAAGGGTCAAGCTGAAGAGAAAACTACGATCTCCTGTCGGTCTTGGAAGAACTGCAAGGTTCCACTTCTTCAGGGTCTTCCTCTTCTTGATCTTCGTCGGCATCCATAGGGTCCCATTGCATGTCGTTGTCCTCTTCTTCCTCGGATGAATCGTTGGTGTTGCAAGTAGCAATCTCTTTTCCTTTGCCCTCAGGAACTTCCTTCCCTTTCGTGAGAGTAGGATACTCTGGTGCAGGGGTGTTGATCACAATGCCACGCGAAGCAGGCGTGAAATAACCCAGGTAATCCCTAGGTCTTCCCACACTCTTGCGGGCTGTGAGTCTTATCTTCAAGCGGTTCCTCTTGTTCACCGATCCTTCGTCTTCGACTTCTCGAGCTCTGCTAGGTTCAGCCAACTCCTGAATCTGTTTCTCTTTCTCTTGGAGTTCTAAGCGAACCTTCGCAAGCGCTCCTTCGAGATAGTGACGGTCATCCCGAGCATTTTCATGCTCACGCAGCAACCGAGTGTAGCTTGACTCCAAGACTTGGACTACATCTCTGGTTTTGGTCAGGATGGCGTCTCTCTGGTTGTTGGAGGGATGAACAGTTCGACGATCTGATCCGGGGACTTGGTAGGGTACAAAACAGAAAGGAGAACCTATAAGAAAGTCATCGTACAGCTGACGGATGGTACCTATAGCACGACGAGCAGCGTCTTGGATAGCATCTTCTTCTTCTTCTCTACGAGCTTCCTTTCTTGTTGATCCTCTTCCGATCTCTGGGATCTCGTACACAATCACCGAGGCACGGAAACCAAAAGGTCTACCATCGACTTCCTCTCGACGGACGTAGTATACGGGTCGCTGATTGTCTCTTGCTCCCAGAAATTGTAACATCATCCAAAGCATCAATGCCCATGATCCCAACTCGTCTCCGTGAATCAGCTTCTTACCAGGGGCCATCTGCGATGATGAGACACGGAACTCTTAAAAGTAGGAAAATGGTTTTGAAAGTTTTCAAATAATACTCATTATGCTTTTCTTAAACAAATTAGGTTTTTCACAATTAGATTTTTACCAAATAATCTAGCGATCCTCTACTTTAGGGACGCCCATTCTAGTGAGGGTCACGACCTACAGTCAAGCTTCATGCTCTGATACCATTCGCTGTGAGACCCCCATTTGAGGATCACCTTGGTAACCGCCCAGGTAGGTTACGCACAGCAGGATGACACATGAGCTCCAAACCACACAAGCATAGTAATATCATTAAACAAGTATCAGGCCAACATGGCCAATATTACATAGCCAAAGCACCGAAAATGGCGCTAAGTAGAGTTGCTAAGAAAATAACAAGTTTATCAGAACCAGAGTCGGTATCTAAGTACCGAACACACAGCATAAAGCACAAAGCAACGATAAAAAGCTTGATTTCCATCCGCAGCGGGGTTGAAGTGGCTCCACCCACATCTGACTTGACTTGGTGCGCAATCCTTCTAGAACGTGGGCTCGTCCGGGGCACTTCCATCTTCTGTCGGGAACTCATAACCGAAGGAATCGGGATCCTCGAATCCCTCTTCTACAGTTGGATGTAAATGCAAGGGTGAGCACTTGGTGCTCAACAACACTCATTCCGGGGATTATAGTAATTGTACTTATATGAGGGTGAAACATATGATTCAAGGGCTTTAGTTTCATATGGATAGAGATATATAGATTTCCAAGTTATTTGTTTAACGAAACAGTACTTTGTCATGAAAGCAGTACTTTAAACATTAACAGGTTTTCAATAAAAACATTAGATGTAGTGGTCTCCCATGAGTCACTACTTTGTTCACCGCATTATGAAAACATTCCAAAACATTACTTGTGCTATAACCCATGGATAACATCCACTACGAAAAGACTCCTGAACCTGGGAGTACAGAGTATCTGATACTTCTTTTACACTTTGCAAAGGTGTACCTCTTTTTAAATCCACTGGTTCACTCGGCTTTCAAGTCGGATCAGCTTCATGTGACTTATACACATGTGACAAGGCCGAGATCACACAACGCTTTACAGTTCAGTATTAACAGTATCCCTGCCCGGTAAATAGATAATTAAGTCTCAAGTACCGTTGTGGGTCTTCCCCACTGCCTTACTTCCTAGCCTCTCTGGTCTATGTTCCCTCAGGACACATAGCCTTGGTCTATGTCCACGCGAGACATACGACCATTTAAGATTACAGCCGCTCACGGCTTAATCAGGTCTAGGGCGCCTTCCTTCATTTACGCCTTTTTCTCTCATCATTTTTCTGACTCACATCACTCATGGCCGAACCTTGGCCTTCCAGTTTCCACGCGAGAAACCAGATCGTCAAACCATGCAGGGAACTGCTAATACCAAAAAGCTACTGAGTTGTGCCTGTCCCATACCAGGCAAGTGGTTGGTACGTTTACAATTCGTATAGAGACACAGCACAAGGTTCTCGTCCTTATGAACCAATAGTGAGGAACATTCACATACCCTGGTGCGCACCGCACTCTCTCCATACAATCCAATCCTCACTACTGATCCCTTTTATCATTTTTCTTGTCAAAACGGTTTTCATTATAACTTCTCATGCATTTGACCATTTCAAGTTTAATGTGAATATTCAATATATGAGTCCTAGGGTGACAAGAGCATATATACACGAAGGTTCAATAACAAAAAGGGTTTCATGATCCATTAGGTAATATCTACTCATGTCATTCAAACATAACTTGTATTTCAATTAAGCATGCATAGTAAGAAACAGTGAATATACTTCATATGAAAATATTGGGTGAGACATGATCAAAGGAATGAGGCTTGCCTTGCAATGTTGGGTCTAAAAACTCAGACGGCTCTTCAAAGACTTCTTCCGTTCCTTCCGCTTCTGACTCTGCGGCAAACAATTAACACACAAACACATACCACATAAGCATACTGAAAATAGTTTCTATAGAAAGTATTAAGTAAATAAGTCATGCATGCAGGGGAAAAAGTTAGGGCAAGGTCACAAGGGCTCTGGTCGAAGAAACGGCTAAAAAGGATTGAACGTCGAGGGGTCGACATTCAGTTCATGGCTTTGACATAACTGGAAACTAGTCTTAGGATGGTTTTCTGGAGAAGTGACAGTAGAGAAAGTTGTAGATCTCAACTCCAGGAATCTAAAGGACAAGGTGGCATTTCAATTGCTCAACCAGAAGGGGTCAAACAAGGCTAATGCCAGTGGCTGACATGCACTGACATAGTGCTGGACATGGCCAGAAACTAGGGCATGGCTTAACTTTTGATCCAGGGCTCCAAATGATGCACCACTTTGTCTGGGAGGTAGGCATTACTAACAGGAACAATATACTCAACAGGCACAAGGGCTGAAAGTGGCCGGAGGGTGGCCAAATCCGGTGATGAACCACGGTGGCCTGGACCTGAGGTGAGTTACTGGACAGTGATCTTGGCATAGGCATAACTCACAATCTAGGCAAATCCAGGTGTCGAGCTAGTGGACAATATTGCTCAGGGTGCTGGAATCTATCTAAGGGACAAGGTTTCAGGTGCTGGATCGGCCGGGAACAAATTCCGGCGACCGGCGCTGGAGAAGACGACACTGGAGCTTGGGTATTTTTGATACAGGGCGAAAGAGCTCAATTCCAAGCTTGGGGATGATCTCTAGGGCACAACAAAGCTACTGGGGAGGTTAATTTCATTGGATATCGGCCGGAGAAGCTTGGCGCCGAAGTCCGGCGAACGGCCGAGGTTCAAATTTGGGATTTCTTCGATTTGAGCTTAATTGGGGATTCTGGTTCTACAGGCTTGCTCTACTAGGCTTACTGATCAACTTCTTCTACAGGATTGAGGGTTAATTTGGGCTGAATCGAGTGGCATTGGGGAAACAGGGCAAATCGGGAATCCGGCGATCACCGGCGATGGGGATCGATCTAGTGCAATTGGTTGCTATGACACAGAGAGGGGAACGAGGGGGACTCACTGGTGAACCTGGATTGAAGAGAGGGGCTGTGGAAAGGGCTGGCACCGTGAGCTCTCTCACTGGCTCGCCGGAGAAGAAAGTGGAAACGGCGAGAAGCTGGAATTTTGGCTAAGTCCTGAGCTTGTGCTTCTTCACAGCGTCGAGGGGGTTTAAATAGGCACGGGGACGGAGCTTGCGAGGGAAACGAGACAGCGGTCGCTTGCGTCGGGGAGAAAATTGTCGGGCGCAGGCGCAACGACGGCGACGGCGACGTGATCGCGCTTCAGGCGGTGCTGCAGCTTTGCCAGTTGCCTTGGGACTTCACCAGTGATGGCGCAGATGCGGAGGCGACAATGTAGCTCCGGCAATGACACGTAACGCCATGCAACTGCCACGGCAACGGGAGCGCGCGCGAAAACGAGGCTCGGGAGCGCAGCCGTTTAACCGCTGGGCAAGGCGATGCCACGGCACTGGCACGTGCGCGGGAGGTGGTTTGGTTGCTCACAACACAGGTGACAAGAACGGTGGCCGGCGGCGAGCAAACGCGGCGAGAACGCGGCGCGGCAACGGTGGCTCGGGCACTGGTCGTGGCAACGACCAGGCGCTGGTCGAAAGGACTCGAAAATAACATTTGGGCTGTTCTGCAATTTCTGAAACTTATTCCAGGGGCTGTACTGTGAGGATAATTTGAATAGGACTTGGGCCTGTTTGCAAATTTGGAGATCTGAGGGTCCGATCTAAAATCTAATTTCGCAGCTAAGTTGCAAAAGATTAGTAGAACTTATCTGGCCAAGGTTTGGTAAGATCGGGCAAGATCTGAAGGGTTTCGACAAAATTGGGGAAAACAGTTTAGGGTAAATAGGGTAATTAGGGTTTTAAAATAGCAAGGCTTGAAACTCAGCTTTAGGGTGAGATTTTGGAGATGGTCCCGAAGGGAAAAATGTTCTGAACAGCATTTAGAAGGGAATGGCTGAAGCAGATTAGGTTTTGGGGTCCGGATGAGGATTTCGGCTATTTTAGGGTTTAGCAAAATCAGGGGTGTTACAGCTGCGCTGCTCCCCGGGAGGCCCTTCCTCAAGCCGCGTCCGGAAGGGGGCCTCCGGAAGGTCCCGCTGTTCCCGGACAGCAAGGACAAAACTGTCCAAATCGGGGCAGAGCTCCCCCAAGACCATGCAGCGCAACTCGCAGCCTTTCTGCGTGAAAACTCCGATGTTTTTGCGTGGAAGCCTTCGGACATGCGGGGTGTCGCCCGGGAGGTTATTGAGCACAGGCTCGCGGTAACCCCCGGTCTCCCCCCTGTCAAGCAGAAGTTGAGAAAGCTCTCCCTCGAACGTCAAGAAGCCATCAAGATGGAGATAGCTCGGCTCCAAGAGGCGGGGTTCATCCGGGAAGTCTTGCACCCCGAGTGGCTCGCAAACCCCGTCCTCGTCAAGAAATCAAGTGGCAAGTGGCGCATGTGCGTGGACTTCACCGACCTTAACCGCGCCTTCCCCAAAGACAACTTCCCGCTCCCACGGATCGACCAGCTCGTTGACTCCACCGCGGGGTGCGAGCTGATGAGCTTCCTAGACGCCTACTCGGGATACCACCAAGTCCGGATGGCGGGGGGGGGGACGAGGAAAAGACGAGTTTCATAACTCCCCTCGGAACTTTCTGCTACCGCCACTTGCCCTTCGGGCTCAAGAATGCGGGAGCCACCTTCCAGCGCCTGATGTCTTCAAAGATCAAGTCGGCCGCAACGTCGAAGTCTACGTAGACGACGCGGTCGTCAAGAGTCCCCGTGCAGCCTCCCACGTCGACGACCTCGCAGAGACCTTCCGCAACCTCCGCGCGTTCGGGCTCAGGCTCAACCCGGAGAAGTGCGCCTTCGGGGTAAGCGGGGGGAAGCTCCTGGGTTTCCTCGTGTCCCAGCGGGGCATTGAGGCAAACCCCGAGAAGATCCGGGCCTTCCTAGACATGCCCCCGCCGCGCTCCGTCAAAGATGTCCAGCGCCTCTCCGGCCGCCTGGCCGCGCTCAGCCGCTTCGTCTCCCGTTCGGGGGAGCGGGGCCTCCAGTTCTTCAAGATCCTCTGGGGGCTGGAGGGGTTCCGCTGGACCCCCGAGGCCCAGGAAGCCTTCAACGACCTCAAGAAGTACCTCTCGAGCCCTCCAATGCTCGTGAGTCCGTCTCCGAAAGAGCCCTTGCTCCTCTACCTCGCCGCGACCCCCGTCGCCGTCAGCGCGGTTTTGGTGAAGGAGCAAGGGGGGCAGCAACATCCCGTGTACTACGTCAGTGAAGCCCTCCAAGGGGCCAAGACTCGGTACACGGAGATGGAGAAGATTTGCTACGCTCTCCTCATGGCGTCCCGGAAGCTCCGGCACTACTTCCTGGGGCACCCCATCACCGTCCCGTCGTCCCTCCCCCTGGGGGAGGTACTGCGGAATAAAGAAGCCACCGGCCGGATTGGGAAGTGGGGGGCCGAGCTTGCCCCCTTCTCCCTGTCCCTTACCGGCCGCTCCGCAATCAAGTCGCAGGTCCTCGCCGACTTCGTCGCAGAATGGACTCCCGCCTCTGGGTCCGGGGACGAAGATCTCCCTGTGCCGCCCCGACGCAGTGACCATTGGACCCTGCTGTTCGATGGGTCGCTGTGTCTCGCCGGGGCTGGCGCGGGGGTAGTCCTCCGGAGCCCCGAGGGAAAGGAGCTCGAGTACGCCGCGCGGCTCGAGTTCCCCGCAACCAACAATGTCGCCGAGTACGAGGCTCTGCTCCTCGGGATGCGCCTCGCGCGCTCCCTGGGGATCCGGCGCCACCTAGTGAAGGGAGACTCTCAGCTCATTGTCTGCCAAATGGACAAGTCTTACCTGTGTCATGACGCAAATCTAAGTCTTTACTTGCAGGAAGTACGGAAGATGGAGAAGCACTTCGACGGCCTTGAGGCCCGGCATATCCCGAGGAGGGAGAATGACCGGGCCGATGCCTTGGCACGGGCAGCAAGCGCCCGGGAAACGATCCCCAGGGGGGCCTTCTTGGAAATCATCACGAAGCCCTCGGTGGTCTCCCCGGATGCAGGCCCCGAGCCTCCGGTCCCGGAGGTCGCCGAGATCGTCCGGCCTTCATCTTGGATGGACCCCCTCATCTCCATCATCAAGGGATAGGGGGACCCTCCCAATGAGACTGAGGCTAAGCGCCTCCGGGCCAAAGCCCGGGCATATCTCCTGCTGGAGGGAAGGCTCTACAAGCGGGGGGCTTCGGCCCTCCTGCGCTGCCTCCCCCGGTCGGAGGGACTTCAACTCCTGGAAGACATTCACGCGGGGAGCTGTGGTTCTCACCTAGCCCCGCGTGCCATCGCCGCCAAGGCCCTTCGGCAGGGCTTCTACTGGCCTACAGTCATGCGCGACGCGCGAGACCTTGTCTCCGCGTGCGAAGCGTGCCAGAAAATGGCCAAGGGCTCGAATCTCCCCCCTGTAGCGCTGCGGACTATCCCCATCACTTGGCCCTTCGTGCGCTGGGGGATGGACCTCTTAGGGCCCTTCCCCCCAGCACCCGGAGGATACAAGTATGCGGTAGTCGCGGTCGACTACTTTACAAAGTGGGTCGAGGCGGAGCCCTTGGCCAGCATCACCTCCCGGGCCGTTCAGCGGTTTTTCTGGAAAAACGTCGTTTGTCGTTTTGGTGTCCCCCGGGAAATCACCGTGGACAACGGGACCCAATTCGACTCGGCTTATTTCCGGGAATTCTGCGAAGGCCTGGGGATCATCATGCACTTCGCTTCAGTGGCCCGTCCTCAAAGCAACGGGGCCGTCGAGAGAGTCAACGGCGTAATCCTGCAGGGGTTACGCCGGAGACTCGAGCAAACCGCTTCCAAGCGGGGCGCGTGGGCAGAGGAGCCCCTAGCATCCTCTGCTCGATGCGCACGACCCCGTCCCGGGCCACAGGGCGTGCTCCCTTCTCCCTTGTCTACGGGGAGGAGGCAGTCCTCCCCCCGGAGATCGGCTTCCGGTCGCCAGGGTCGAGCTCCTGAGCGGAGCCACAACCGCAGCCTACCGGGCCAACGAAGACAACCGGCGGCTAGAAATCGACCTCGTGGAGGAGGAAAGCGACCGAGCGCTCCTCCGCCACGCCATCTACGAGCGCGAGATGTCGCGCGCATACAACCAGCGCGTGCGCGAGAGAGCTTTCCGCCTTGGGGACCTTGTCCTCAAGCGCGTCACAGACCCCCAAGCCCAGGGTAAGCTCTCCCCCAAGTGGGAGGGCCCCTACAGGATCTCCGCTGCCCTAGGCTCGGGGGCCTACAAGCTCTCCAACCTTCATGAGCAGGAGCTGAAGCACACCTAGAACTTGCATTTACTTCGCAAGTTCTACGTCTAGCCTTACGGGCCTGTCCCCTCCCCCAGAGCGATCACGCCGGAGGGGGAGGAGGGACGCTGTAGCTTCCTTTTCCCCCCCTTCGCGGTTTCGCAGGGGGGGGGGCTTTGTATATTTCGTTAATCAATGCATAGCCTTTGTTCTTCAACTGTCTCACTGCAGGTTCTTATTGACCGCCCCTAGTGCCGATGCCCTCCCCGCGAGGATGCCTTCCCGGTGAAGATGCCCTCCCCGTGAGGAAGCCCTCCCCGCGAGGATGCCCTCTCCGCGAGGAAGTGGGCCCTGACCCAGCAAGTCCCTCCTGTAGGGCGGCTTACGATCAGCCCTCGTGGACTGAGGGTGTAAGCGGCAACCCGGTCCCCAGCGGCCGAGGTAACGAGTCACTTTGGGAGACTAGTCCCCTACCCAAACACTCAAGACCCGTCTTCGGGCACTTCCTCCTCCGGGAGTAGACGCTCTCCTCAGCGGGACGTCTAATGGCTTTCTGGATTTTCTCCCTCCTCCGGGAGTGGACGCTCTCCCCAGCGGGACGTCCGAGGGATTTCTCAGGAGACCTTATTCCCGGCTCCCCGTTCTCACGGCGACCGGATGATTATCTTTCGGAGACCTTATTCCCGGCTCCCTGTTCTCACGGCGACCGGACGATTGCCTTACAAAGATATGGATTTCTTGGATATATTTTCCCCCGGACATTATTCCCGGTTCCCCGTACTCACGGCGACCGGACGAAGTCTCCCGGGAAGCTCCCCTCCGGAGGTCTTATTGGCTTTTCATGAGCCCCTTCCGCGCCTTGTTCCCGGTTCCCCGCTCTCCCGGCGGCCGGATGAACCTCTCCCGGAAGGTCCCTCCCTCGGAAACCCCGTTTTTACAATTTTCTAACTTAGAAAAATATTTCTCCTACAGGTTATGTTCCCCCCGGGGACCCTATTACCCCCACAGCGCGCGGAGGTCTCCTCCGGCCCGCTGTGGGCGGGGGGGACAGGGGGCCCCCGGGTCACCCACGAGCAAACATAGCTCATTCTTTTGAAGATGAGCCCCACAAGACCAGCCAAGAAGAAAAGACAAAGCAAGCAACAAAAGAAAGGCAGCTTTATTTATTGAGAGATCCGGAGGACATCTTCCCCCTCCGGTGGGTTTCGGAAATGATACAACCCGGGTCCTAACCCGGGGGATTTTCTACGAGCCTAAGGCCCCTACGCCTAAAGCTCCCGGAGGCGCTCCCTCAGCTCCCGGGCCAAGTCCCGGTACAGCGCCCGGACGCGACGCTGAGAGTCCCGAAGTACATCTTCGGGCCAAAACTCGTACCCAGCCGGCGGAAGTATCCGGAGAGGAGGTATCATCTGGGCCTTCGGGCGCGGGGGAGTTAATTCAGCACGGCTGTTGTCAAAATTATCCAAGTTCCACTCCGGGCGCCACCTCAACCGGACAGGCTCCCGGGCAGTACCCCCGTCGCGCTCCCCGGAGACAAGGCTCAGCAAAATCAAAGCCGCTTGGGCGTCCCCCGGAGAGCCTCTCCCGGACCGTTGCCCGGGAGTAACCCCCCGGGAACCCTGGTAACATTTCATCGCTGTCACGTCTGCCACGACTGTGACATCACCTGTGAGGAGCCCAGCTCGGTGCAGCTGGTCCCATAAACCACTTGACTTCCCAGGATGAGTCAAGCACAGGATTACATTGCAGCAGCAAAATAGTACAATAGTCATAGTTGTATGGCCATCAGGCCTTAGTACAAAACGAGGTACAGTGCCTTACAAGGCACAAAGGTCTAACAAAATAACACATCTAGTCGGCGGAAGCTAGGCCCAAAAGCAATCCACAGGAAACAGAGGTTGACAGCAGACAGCACCACATCAGGGCTCCGGAGGTAACTGTTCATCATCTCCTGGGTCCGCAGCATCTTCAGGGTATCCTCCAAGGTCGTAGAACTCTCCATCTATTGATGAGTTGTTGCAAGGGTGAGTACTTACGTACTCAGCAAGTCATAGGGGAGGTAGAGATACATATATATATATATATAACATGAACCTATGCTATTGGGGAAAGAGCGAAAGGTTTTTCAAAATACATTTCTTTCTCTTTTCTTATTCAAATCCCGATCATACCCATGGCAGTAAATAAATCATATTGATGGTGATACATATATCCCATATCCAAGGCGATATATCCTCATATCACATTATTTTTATTCAAGTCTTTCAATCTTATACTCATAACAGTATTTCATAACTTAGGGCATAAACCACATGCCTCTTAATTATTATATGATCTCTATATTATGGTATTACCGCGACACGTCAACACATGACAGCCCACGGCAACGCCCCTTATCGTGACAACACATGCCACTTGGGTAATCTTGAACTAACAAATTTTAGTTTATAAAACAATACTTGTGTCACACCTCATGGATTTAATCCACTGCGGCATACTCCTAAAACTCGGGAGCACGAAGTATTCGAATACATTTTTAAACTCTGCAGAGATGTACCTCTTTTTAAATCCACTTTTTCACTCGACTTCCAAGTCGGGCCAACTCCATGCGACTTATACGCATGTGACAAGGCCGAGATCACACAACGTTTTTGCAGTCTAGTATTAACAGTATCCCTGCCCGGTAGATAGACAATACTGTCCCAAGTACCGTTGTGGGTCCTCCCCACTGCCTTACTTCCTAGCCTGGGTCTATGTTCCCGCAGGACACAGAACCTCTCTTGATTACAGTCGCGCACGACTTAATTTGGCGTAGGGCGTCTTCCTTCTTTACACCTTATCCTCTCATAATTTTTCTGATCTCACATCACTCATGGACGAACTGCGTCCCACCAGTTTCCACGCGAGAAACCGGATCGACAAGCCATGCAGGGAACTGATAATACTAAGAAAGCTACTAGGTTGCGCCTGTCCCATACCAGGTAAGTGGTTGGTACGTTTTTCATGCCACTAGACGCATAACACAAGGTTCTAGTCCTTACATGCTAGTGACCAGATCATACCACAAACCATGCACCTTCAGTGCCTACACATTCAGTGCAGCCAAGCACCTCCAGTGCTACCACCATTCCATACCAAAATACTGGTCACGGCTAGGGGTTCTATTTCATGAATATAAATGTACATGTTTATACTTTTATTAGTTCGTGGCTTGCTATCTTATCAAGTTCACATTTCTCAAGTATTCAATCTATCACTGCCATAATATCATTGATCTCAACACATGCAATATTAATGAGATATCTACTCATGGAATAGCATAGCAATTCATAAAATATGGGTTTCAATATGATCAAAGTATGACTTGCCTTCCGCGTCGTAAGTATCAGCAGTCGATGACGGTTCAGCGACATGATCTTCAACCCCGGACTCTTGCTCTGAACAAGATCAAACAAGCAAATAGGCATTACAATCAATCCTATTCTTACTAATCCACTACATGCAAAGATGCAAGGAGAAAATACTATGGTGAAACAAGGTTTTGAAAGCGATTTGAGTTTAACTACGGTAACTAGGGTTAAGATTAGTTGTTAAGGTTTACAAGGTTCCAAAATATCAGGGTGATATCAAGGTGGTGACTGGTTCGCCCAAAAACAGCGAATGTCTTTAGGTTGGCATTCGGTTCAAGGCATCGACATAAGGTCGATGGGTGATAGAGGACTCAACTCAAGTTGTGACAGTAGAGAAAAGTGTAGATCACAACATCAGGAGTCTAAGGGACAAAGTTATTTCCAAAGTTCATGGCTGGAAGTGGGTGAAAAGGCTCAATGCCACTGGCTGACATAGGCTGACAGTGCTCTAGAATGGCATTGACATGGTTTGAACAGTTTCCAGTGGCCAAAGTAGGTTTTGATTCAAGCATATGGTGCACAAGGTAGTGAGGCAGCTATTTGACAAAGTAATTTCTGTTTTACATGACCAGAGGTGGGTGAACAGGGCTAATGCCACTGGCTGACATAGCCTGGCATAGGCTTGACACGGCCAGGAACTAGGGTTAGCCATATCTTTTGACTCAGGGCTCCAAATGATGCACCACTTTGTCTGGTGGTTAGGCATTTGTAACAGGAACAAATGTCTCAACAGGACCTAGGTTAGGAGATGGCCGGAAAGTGATGAAAACCGGCGAAGAACACGGTGGCCGAGCTGTTCTCAACAGTTTCTGGACAAAACTTTGGCATGGCGATACCTCTTCATCTGGGCCGATCCAGGTGTCGAGCTAGAAGGCAAAAATACTCATGGGGTCGAGGCACATCTACTAGACAAGGTGGTTGGGGTTGAAACGGCCGGGAACAAAATCCGGCGACCGGAGCTAGGGAAGAAGACACCAAAATTGGGCATTTCTGTTCTAGGGCAAACGAACTTGAATCCTTGCTTGAGGATGGTCTCTGGGGCATAACAGAGCTAGGTGTGAAGTCAATTTAACAGGAAAATCACCACAGAAGCTTAACGGCGAGTTCCAGTGTGCATGCAAGGTGTAAACTTGGGGTTTTTCATATTTTAGCGAAATTGGTGATTCTGGTTGCTTAGATGTGTTCTAAACAGTCCACTGATCATGTTTGATTACAGGCTCGAGAGCTAATTTGACTTAGTTAAGGATTAATTGCTCGCCGGAGTTGTCGGGGAAAAACAGCAATTCCCGGCGATGAGGTGCAATAGAACTCAATTGGCTGCTACTACACAGGTAAGTGGTTGAGAGTAACTTACTGGTAGCTTCAATTTGGAGTTTGGTGCAGTGGTTTAGCCTGGCACCGTGAGCCTCTTCTCGAGCTCGCCGAAGAAGACGAAGACGACGGCGAGTTGAGAATTTGAGTGGTTCTGGCGTGTGAGTGCGTTCGAGCTGGGCTGGGGTGGCTTTTATAGGCGCAGCAAGGAGCTCGCAACGGCTGGAATTGCCTGGAGAATTGAAGCGGGCTGGAGGTGACAACACGGCTGCATCCCGGCGAAGTGACGCGCTCCAGCGGCCGTGCTGGCTTTTGCAGCCTGGCGCACAGTCCTGGTTGATGCAACGGCGAGTTGATGCTTCCCCCAGGCATGCTTGCAATGTGGCGCAACTGTGCTGCCGTTGTCGGGCGCGCGCGCGGGAGAACGAAGGCGCTGCTGGCGGGCGAGGCGATTCCACGGTGGCGAACACGGTGCGCACACGCGGCAGGAAGACAGTGGCGGAGGTGGCGACGCTGAAGATCGCCAGGGACGAAGCCACGGCAGCGGCAACGGCGACGACCAAAATCCGGCGCTCGTGGTCGATTAAACGCCCTGGTCGTGCACAGTAGCCTGGTCGAACCAGGGACTGATTTGCGATGATTTTTGGTTTGGCTTTGGACTAAACTGCAAATCTAGTCTTTGAGAGGTTTAATTTGAGATTTGATTTCATGGCTGAGTATAATATTTCTATTAATACTCATCTAGCTCAAATTTGGAGAAAGTTTGATAAGATTTGAGGGATTTCACCTATTTTCGAAAATAGGGTAAAATTAGGGTAAACTAAATCTGGATTTTGTCGATCTCGAATTCTGGTGATTGGAGAGAGATTTTGAAGTCTGATCAAACAGGAGATCTGTATCAAATAGCATTTGGGAGGTGTTCCCTGAAGAAATTCTGTAGTTGGAATTGATTTGCAAATTTTAGCCTTTTCAGACTTCCAGGTAAACAGAAAAGGACCTATTCGCAGTAATATTTGGACTAAACTGCGAAAAGTGTTTAGATGAATTAATCTGGCTCCCAACTTTTTGGAGTGAGTTGAGGATGAACCTAGGAACATATTCCAGGGGTTACTTGAGTCTGGATAGGGTTAAATCAAGATAACTCAATCATCTGGAGACTGGGGTACTTAGGGTAAATCTGAATTTTTCCTGTTTTCGAAAACAGAGAAAGGTTTAGGTACTGGGAGTTAGGGTCAGAATTTGATCTGGCTCCTGAAGACTTTTATCTTCAGGGTAACTGGTAGGTTAAATCTGGATGGTCAGATCTTGATCTGGATCTAGAGAATAGATTTGGAGATTTTTAGGGTTTGGGAGAGATTAGAGTTCAGCTGCTCTGGCTACTACTACAGAGGTACATGCATGCAGGGTTTTTATGCAAAACTTTTCACCCCCAGAACTAGGGTGTTACAAGCCTACCCTCCTTAAAGAAATCTCGCCCCGAGATTTACCTAGAGAAGGGAAGAGGTAGGGATAAGCCTGCCGCAGATCATCCTCTTTCTCCCAAGTCGCTTCTTCCTTTGAGTGATCTTCCCATTGAACCTTGCAAAGTTTGATTTTCTTTCTTCTGAGTTGACGCTCATCACTAGCCAGTATTTGCAGTGGTTGAGTGTGGTAAGTGAGATTCTTCTGAAGTGGGATCCCCTGGTGTTCTATCTGATCCGTTGGTTCCTTGAGGCACTTACGGAGTTGCGAGACATGAAACACGTCATGAATTTCTCCGAGATCTGATGGTAAATCCAGTTTGTAAGATACCTCTCCTTTCCTCTTAAGGACTTTGAATGGTCCAATGTACCTTGGGGACAGTTTTCCTCTCTGATGGAATCTTCTCAATCCTTTTAACGGTGTAACCTTGAGATAAACTGATTCGCCTGGTGCAAACGACAATTCCCTTCTTCGGTGGTTGGCATAGCTCTTCTGGCGTGACTGTGCTGCCTTTAATCGTTCTCTGATGAGCTTGACGTGTGCTTCAGCTTCTTCGATTAGTTCGGGTCCAATGACTTGCCTTTCTCCTGGCTCATCCCAATGTAGTGGAGTTCTGCACTTGCGCCCATACAAAGCTTCAAAGGGTGCCATTTGCAGACTAGCTTGGTAACTGTTATTATAAGTAAACTCCACAAATGGTAAGCACTTTTCCCAAGAGGTTCCATAATCTAAGATGCAAGCTCTGAGAAGGTCTTCCAAGATTTGATTTACACGTTCAGTCTGTCCTCCTGTCTGTGGATGATATGCAGTGCTGAACTGCAATTGGGTCCCCAATGCTTCGTGGAGTCGGTTCCAGAATTTGGATGTGAATTGTGTTCCTCGATCTGAAACGATCTTCTTCGGGATACCATGCAGTGTCACTATTCGCTGCAGGTATAGCTCCGCTAATTTGTTGCCATTATACGTTTTCTTGATTGGTATAAAATGAGCAACTTTCGTGAGTCTGTCCACAATGACCCATATGGAATCATATCCCCCTTGTGTTCTGGGAAGTCCTGTGATAAAATCCATACCAATCTCTTCCCATTTCCAAGTTGGCACTGGTAAGGGTTGCAGCTTTCCGGCTATCTTCTGATGATCGGCCTTAATCCTTTGGCAAGTGTCACATCTTGCGACATATTCCGCGATTTCCCTCTTCATTCCATTCCACCAGAATTGCGTCTTCAGATCCTTGTACATCTTGGTGTTTCCAGGGTGTAGTGAATATGGGGTTTTATGGGCTTCGAAAAGAATTAATTCCTTAAGGTCTGTATTTTGGGGCACACAAATCCTTCCCCGATACCATACAATTCCTTGATGATCTTCAATGAAATCCTGGGTTTTTCCTGATCTGATGTGGCTCTTGATCTTATGTATCTCCTCATGTTCTTTCTGAGCATCCTCAATCTGCTTTTGGAGTTGAGACTCCACAGTCAATGTAGCTAACATCCCAGATGGCACTATGGTTACTTCGAGATTCTGAAATTCCTGCCGCAAGCACAGGTTTTTGGGTGTAGCTCCTTGTAGGGTATAAGCCTTTCTGCTCAAGGCATCTGCCACTACGTTGGCTTTCCCTGGATGGTAGAGTATGCTGAGGTCGTAGTCCTTGATCAGCTCGAGCCATCGGCGCTGACGCATATTGAGCTCCGTCTGTGTGAAGATATACTTGAGGCTTTTATGATCGGTAAAGATCTCACACTTATGTCCAATGAGATAATGCCGCCATATCTTTAAAGCATGCACCACTGCTGCTAACTCCAAATCATGAGTCGGATAATTTTCCTCATGTGGTCTCCATTGACGTGAAGCATAAGCTAGTACTCGACCTTGCTGCATTAACACACAGCCTATTCCTTGCTTTGAAGCATCACAGTAAACTACAAAATCTTCTTTGCTGTCTGGTAATGTGAGTACCGGTGTTGTTGTCAATTTCTGCTTCAGCTTCTGAAAACTTTCTTCACACTTGATGGTCCATTCAAATGCAACGTCCTTCTTTAGCAGGTTCGCAAGAGGTTTGGCTATCTGGGAAAATCCTTCAATGAATCTCCTATAATAACCTGCTAATCCCAAGAAACTTCTAATCTCTGAAACTGAGGTAGGTTGCTTCCACTCCTTGATTGCGGAGATTTTAGCTGAATCCACTGAAATTCCTTCTGCTGTCAACACATGTCCAAGAAATGAAATTCTTGACATCCAAAATTCACATTTATCAAACTTGGCATAAAATTGCCTCTCTCGTAGCCTTCCCAAGACTAGGTGTAAATGTTGCTCATGTTCTCCCGTACTCTTGGAATATATCAGAATGTCATCTATGAATACTATGACAAACTTGTCAAGATAATCCATAAACGTATTGTTCATGATATTCATGAAAGCTGCCGGAGCATTGGTTAATCCAAAGGGCACTACTGTGAATTCATATAGCCCGTATCTTGTAGTGAAGGCAGTCTTCGGTATATCTTCCTTCTTGATCTTCAGCTGATGGTATCCAGATTTTAAATCTATCTTGGAGAATACTTTGGCTCCTCGAAGTTGGTCGAACAAGTCATCAATTCTTGGTAATGGGTACTTGTTCTTAATAGTGACTTCATTCAAAGCTCGGTAATCTACACACATCCGTAAAGTTCCATCTTTCTTCCTTACAAACAAAACTGGGGCTCCCCAAGGTGAAGCACTGGGTCGGATAAATCCTTTACCCTCCAGTTCCTCTAACTGATTTTTCAACTCTTCTAAGTCCGTTACCGGCATCCTATATGGTCTCCTAGCTATAGGTGCCGCTCCTGGTTTAAGCTCAATGGTAAACTCTATCTCCCTGTCAGGTGGCATCCCTGGGAGTTCTTCTGGGAATACATCCGGGTATTCTTGTACTGTGGGCACTTGATCCAAGCATACTTCCTGAAGTGCATGGACTGATCCTTGCAATTTTTCGACCGATGATCTTTCCGCATGGAATAGGACTTCCTTCCCTTGATTACTAACAAGGCTTAGAGTTTTCTTCTCACAATCCACTAGACCTTTATGCTGGGATAACCAATCCATTCCTATTATAATGTCTAGGCCTTGCAGTTCTAGGACTAATAGATTAGCCCAGAACTCTACCCCATCTATTTTGAAGGTTATGACGACAAGCTGAATATACAGGCAGCTTAGCTCCTGGGGTCTGTATAGTCATAGAGTACTCTAGAGGTACCATAGGTATTCCCACTTTAAATGCAAAATCTTCTGATATGAAAGAGTTTGTAGCTCCAGGATCAAACAGTATTAAAGCAAATGCAGACTGGATCAAGAATCTACCTAGGAGAATGTCAGAAGCATTGTCCGCTTCTTGAAGGGAGGTGAAGTTTAGTCGGCCTCCTCGGCCTGCCATTTGTCCTCCTCCTCGCCCTCGTCCTCGGCCTGCTACATTTCCCCCTCTGTTGGGCAAACCTCCTCTGGGGCTCTGCAATGGTGGTGAGGTTGTGGTTCTAGGTGCCATTGTTTGTGTTCCAGCTTGCGATCTTGCTATCGCCATTGGGAGTTGAATCGACGGGCAACTGTCTTTGCGGTGTCCCATCTGTCCGCAATGATAGCATTGAGTCCTTGTCTGAGGGCAATCCCGTTGATAGTGTGCTCCTCTGCAGTTGGGACACGTCGGCGTGAATGGTGGTCTTGGCGCCGGGTAGGGCGGGCGAAAATTTGGAGATGTTGGGGCCCTTCCCTAGATGAGCTGGCTGGCGGTCGCGACTGTTTCATCATCTTCCTCTTCCGATTTTCTTCTCCGAGGCCTCGCTTTTCTTCTATCTTTAATACTCGATTCACCAGGGTCTGGAATTCTGTGAACTCATGAGAAGCAATCTGATACTGCAAATAGTGCTGAAGTCCCTCGGTGAAGCGTTCAATCTTCTTATCTTCCGTGTCGATGTCGTTGGACGCATACCGAGCTAGGTGGTGGAATTGGTGCAGGTACTCAGTGACAGTCCGATTCCCTTGAGTCAAGTTCCGGAATTCTCGGCGTTTGGCTGCCATGACGCCTGTAGGGATACGAAATTTTCGGAACTGATCCTTAAATTCCGTCCAAGTGATGTTGTCTTTGTCCAAGTGTGCTTCTTGATAATTCATCCACCAAGCAGCTGCTGCTCCAGTGAGTTGGTGTGATCCGAATAACACCTTCTCTCGATCATTGCAACGAACAGTGTCCAGTTTCCTTTCGATGTCCCGCAGCCAGTCGTCTGCGACGATTGGGTCGGTCGCGCTTGCGAAGGTTGGCGGTCGCGTCTTCTGGAAGTCTGAGAGTCGAGTTCCGACGGCAGTACCTTCAGCAGTCCCTGGCATTTTCTGAATGACTTGAGCTAGCAACTGGGTATGTGCAGCCTGGGCTTCTTGGCGGCTCCTCTCCATTGAAAGAAGAATTTCCTGGAGACTTGGTGAGTCTTCCTGTGGTGGTAGTGAGCTCTGCGATCCTGGATGAGGTGTGGTTCCTCTTCGTGGTGTAACTGGGTCTTGGCCCTCTTGGTCATCTTGGGTCCTTCTCCTAGTGTGAACCATTCTGATCTTCTGAAGAGAGAAGCAGACAGGTCTAACTAACTAAGGGAGAATTAGGGTACTAATGCAGAAATTAATGCGAAGCTGATCATTAATGCACAAGTAGTTGATACAAAAGCGGCTAAACGCCTTAGTCTGATACAACCAAAATACAAGTAATGGTGATGATAACAACCAAAGCATCACCAATCCTAGAAGATCTACCTTGGCCTGAGGATCTAAAAGAACAGGTGTTGGGGGAAATCTCCACGCGGTCAAGTCCAGGTAAGTTCATGATTGCCCGGGGACAGTGGTCTCCGGTGCCTGCTCCGGGCGCCGCCTTTTTGGCCCCCCGGGACCGTGCCCCCGGGGCATGTCCCGGGCGCCGCCATTGGCCCGGGGACAGTGGCCGCCGGTGCCTGCCCCGGGCGCCGCCTTTTAGGCGCCCGGGATCGTGCCCCCCGGGCATGTCTCGGGCGCCGCCATTGGCCCGGGGACAATGGCCTCCGGTGCCTGCCCCGGGCGCCGCCATTTGGCCCCCCGGGACCGTGCCCCCCGGGCATGTCCCGGGCGCCGCCATTGGCCCAGGGACAGTGGCCTCCGGTGCCTGCTCCGGGCGGCGCCTTTTTGGCCCACCGGGACCATGCCCCCCGGGCATGTCCCGGGCGCCGCCATTGGCCCGGGGACAGTGGCCGCCGGTGCCTGCCCCGGGCGCCGCCTTTTAGGCGCCCGGGATCGTGCCCCCCGGGCATGTCCCGGGCGCCGCCATTGGCCCGGGGACAGTGGCCTCCGGTGCCTGCCCCGGGCGCCGCCATTTGGCCCCCCGGGACCATGCCCCCCGGGCATGTCCCGGGCGCCGCCATTGGCCCGGGGACAGTGGCCTCCGGTGCCTGCCCCGGGCGCCGCCTTTTAGGCTCCCGAGATCGTGCCCCCCGGGCATGTCCCGGGCGCCGCCATTGGCCCGGGGACAGTGGCCTCCGGTGCCTGCCCCGGGCGCCGCCATTTGGCCCCCCGGGACCGTGCCCCCCGGGCATGTCCCGGGCGCCACCATTGGCCCGGGGACAGTGGCCTCCGGTGCCTGCCCCGGGCGCCGCCTTTTAGGCTCCCGGGATCGTGCCCCCCGGGCATGTCCCGGGCGCCGCCATTTTCCCGGAGACAGTGGCCTCCGGTGCCTGCCCCGGGCGCCGCCATGTGGCCCCCGGGACCGTGCCCCCCGGGCATGTCCCGGGCGCTGCCATTAGCCCGGGACAGTGGCCTCCGGTGCCTGCCCCGGGCGCCGCCATGTGGCCCCCCGGGACAGTGCCCCCCGGGCATGTCCCGGGTGCCGCCATTAGCCCAGGGACAGTGGCCTCCGGTGCCTATCCCGGGCGCCGCCATCTCGCCCCCGGGCCTTTGCCCCCCGGGCGAGTCCCGGGTGCCGCCATTCTCCCGGGGACAGTGGCCCCCGGTGCCTGCCCCGGGCGCCGCCTCTTAGGCTCCCGGCACCCTGCTCTCCGGAAGGGGTCCCGGACGTCACCGCCCTCCTAAAAGGTAAAATCCCTGCTTGTTTATCACGTGCAGGTCACGCGAGGGACGCCTCGGGAATCAGCGACCACCTGTCAAGCATCCAAAACGTTTGACCGGGAGAAGGACGGTCTTACCCTTCAATCCGACGGTGGCTTCCGGGGTAGTTTAGGTTTTTTGCTTCTTTTTGGGGCTATAAATAGCCCTTGTACCCCTCTGTTGTAAAGGATCAACTGATGATTATTTGGAATAGCTAATCTCACAGACGTGCTCTGGAAGCCTCTCCCCCGGAGAGAGCCTCCCCAGCCGACTCCGGTCGGGAGCGCGTCGACAGGACTAGGGCCCCCACTGGGATCCGAACCTGTATAAATCCTCGTGTCTTTTCTTGTGTTTGTCCGGCGGGGGAGGACCGGTCGCCCGGTCAACCCGCGCTGCGTGATCTCCGCTAGGATTGTCTTCAAAACCTGCCGGGGTATTCTTAATACCACGACAGTTGGCCCCGTCCGTGGGGACCCGTGACGAATCGTCATGGCTCCTCCGAGAACAAGGGCCCGCGCCCTTCCCGGTGATGCCGGTCCCGGTGACCTGGCGCCGCCCGTCCGGGACACTGCTGTTCCGGCGCTTCCGTCCGGAGGCGACCATTCCCAGGTACCGCCTCCCACCTTTCCTCTCAATCTAGGTGCCTCCACCTCCAGGTCGCTCCCGGCGGCCGCGGGGACCTCGGCCGGGACGAGCTTCCCCCCGACGGCTCCCCCGGCTCCCCGGGATGCCCTCCTGGAGGCTCTCGTGGAGGGCCAGCTCCGCGCCCAGCGCTCTATGGTCGAGCTCCTCAGTGTGTTGGCGCGGCCCCTGGCCCCCACATTTTCGTCGCACGCATATCCGGGGATCATGCCCCCGTTTGTGGGATACCCGGCGGCCCCTCCGGTCTCCGGGGGGCTGTCTACCCCGTATGATCCTGCCGGGGGGTTCCCTCCCCCCGCGGGATATACTTTCGGACACTTCTCGGCACCCGGGCCTGTCCCGGTGCCGGGAGGCTTTTTCATGCCCGGGCCCTTCGTGGCACCAGGGGGGTACCCCGTCCCCGGCCCGCTTCTGGGGCTGGGCGGTCATTTCATGCCGGGGGGTTATTCCTACGCCAGGAGCCAGTCCCGCCCCTCGCGTTGCGTTTACTGCACCGGGGCCGGTCGACAGAGCAGCTCCCCTGCCTCAGCGAATTTCCCCCCGCATTGGCTCCCCAACCCCGGACGTCGCCGAGGGGGCTCACCCCCCACTGGTTCCGGATGTCACAGGGGCTTCCCCTTTTCCGGTCCCAGTCGTTGCCGCAGGGGCCCCCTCTTCGGATCCAAGCGCCGCCCCGGGCGCCCCCTCCCCGGTTCCGGATGGTGCAGGGGCTCCCCCCTTTCCGGTCCCGGGGGCCGTCGCAGGGGGCTCCCCCCAGCAGGCCCCTGTAGCTTCCGGGCCGGCTGCTACAGTGCAGGAGCTCCCTCCCCCGGCGAAGCAGGTCCGCTTCTCCCGGGGGGAGGTCGAACGAATGCATTCTCCCAGCCGCGGGGAAGAACTTCCCCCCGGTCGTTGTCGCAGGGAGCCTCGCTCTCGCACCGGTCGGGGGAAGAGACCAGCCGAAGAACCATCCTCCCCGGAGGGAAGCCCGGACCTCCGGGAAATCAGTCCCGGCCCGGAAGAGAAGCGTCGTCACCACCACTCTGGCGGCCCTCTTGGGCCGCTACCTGACTCGGATGACGAGGGGGCGTCCCCCGTTAAAGAAGACAGTGACTGGGGCTCCCCCCGGGAAGTGCAGGGGGCGAACCAACCTCTGTGTCGAAGACTCCGCAGCATCCGATGGCCGCGGCCCTACCGTCCCCCGCACATCGAACATTATAATGGCGAGGCGGACCCTTACGAGTTCGTGCAAATCTACTCCACAGCCATCTCCGCGGCGGGGGGGGACGAGAGCGTACAATGCAACGTCTTCCCCCTCTACCTCACCGGCATTGCCCGCTCCTGGTTTTACAATCTGAAGGCGGGCTCCATCAAGTCTTTCTCGCAGCTGAAGCGGGAGTTCTGCGCCAACTTTCAGGGAAATTACGTACGTCCCCTGGATTCTTCACAGCTATACACAGTGCGCCAGAGAACCGGGGACACCATCAGAAGCTTCTTCAAGCGCTTTGCCCAAGTAAAAAGCAAAGTGGCCCACGTCCCGGACTCCACAGTGATCGAAGCCTGCAAAAGTGGGATCCTCCTGGGGGAACTCCACCGAAGACTCTCTCGAAGCTGTCCCTCCTCCGCCGACGAGCTCTTCAGTGTACTCGAAAAGTACGCCCGCGTGGAGGAAGACGACATCTGGAAGAAGACCCAGGGGGCTCCTGCCCCCGCCGAGCGGGGGGCCCGGGATCCCCCCAGGCGCCCCAGGCAGGGGGGCCGTAGCGAACCACGGCCTCGGGACACTTTTGTCCTCGAGGGCGGAGGCGGCTCGCGCGACCCCCCGAAGGGCAACCGCCCCTTTCCCAAGCCGAGAGGCCATGGGGGAGGACAGTCTTCGCGCGGCCGCGAAGGCCCCGCGGGGAGAAGCCGGGAAGGACCGTGGTGCAGCTTCCACGGGTCCAGTACCCACGCCACCCGAGATTGCCACCAGCTACTGCAGCACTTCGCGGCGTTCCTCGACCAGCGCGGGCAGGGGGGGGACTCCGGCCTCCCTGCCCCCTGGCCAGCTGTTCCGGCCCTTCCCGCTCCCGCGGGGGGGCAGCAGGTGCAGGAGGGGGAGCCTTCAGATGCTCTCCCCTTTCAAATTTCTCAGCGCCGCATCAACGTCATCGTAGGGGGGTCCGCCTCCGGGCGGGATTCCAAGCGCCAGCGCAAGGAGTACGCGCGAGAAGTTAAGGTAGTGGGGGTGCTACACGCGTCCGTGCCGCCCAAGTGGTCGGACGTCCCCCTCACCTTTACGGCGGAAGACGCGCGAGGGGTTCGCTTCCCCCACGACGACGCGCTCATTGTCTCCGCGACAATCTACAACTGCCACTTGGCCCGCATCCTCGTGGACGGCGGAAGCTCCGCCGACGTCCTGTTCCTCAAAACCTTCAAGGAAATGCAGGTGGATGAGAAGCTCCTGCAACCAGCGGCAGGGCCTCTGCAAGGGTTTGTCCCGGGGAAGGCGATCCACCCCGTGGGCAAGGTAGATCTCCCGATCACCTTCGGCACCCCGGAGAACTACCGGACCGAGCTAGTCCGCTTCGACGTAGTGGACCTCCCCTCCTCCTACAATGTGATTATGGGGAGGACTACGATCAATCAGCTGGGGGCTGCCACCCACCAAAACTACCTGTGCATGAAGATCCCCGGGCCGCATGGCGTGATCAACGTCCGGGGGGATCAAGACATGGCCCGTGCTCTATACGAGCGAGCTGCTGCCACAATAGGAAGTGTCAACCTGATCAAGGCACCCGGGGGGGAGGCTCCCCCCCCGGACGTAGACGTCGCTGCGCCATCCCCTGGGAGGCCCCTCCTCAAGCCGCGTCCGGAAGGGGGCCTCCGGAAGGTCCCACTGTCCCCGGGCCGCAGGGACAAAACTGTCCAAATCGGGGCAGAGCTCCCCCAAGACCATGCAACGCAACTCGCAGCCTTTCTGCGCGAAAACTCCGATGTTTTTGCGTGGAAGCCTTCGGACATTTGGGGCATCGCCCGGGAGGTTATTGAACACAAGCTCGCGGTAACCCCCGGTCACCCCCCTATCAAGCAGAAGTTGAGGAAGCTCTCCCTCGAACGTCAAGAAGCCATCAAGACGGAGATAGCCCGGCTCCGAGAGGCGGGGTTCATCCGGGAGGTCTTACACCCTGAGTGGCTCGCAAACCCCGTCCTCGTCAAGAAATCAAGTGGCAAGTGGCGCATGTGCATGGACTTCACCGACCTTAACCGCGCCTGCCCCAAAGACAACTTCCCGCTCCCGTGGATCGACCAGCTCATTGACTCCACCGCGGGGTGCGAGCTCATGAGCTTCCTAGACGCCTACTCGGGATACCATCAAGTCCGGATGGCGGAGGGGGACGAGGAAAAGACGAGTTTTATAACTCCCCTCGGAACCTTCTGCTACCGCCATATTCCCTTCGGGCTCAAGAATGCGGGAGCCACCTTCCAGCGCCTGATGACGCTGGTCCTCAAAGATCAAGTCGGCCGCAACATCGAAGTCTACGTAGACGACGCGGTCGTCAAGAGCCCCCGTGCAGCCTCCCACATCGACGACCTCGCAGAGACCTTCCGCAACCTCCGCGCGTTCGGGCTTAAGCTAAACCCGGAGAAGTGCGCCTTCGGGGTGCGCGGGGGGAAGCTCCTGGGTTTCCTCGTGTCCCAGCGGGGCATTGAGGCAAACCCCGAGAAGATCCGGGCCTTCCTAGACATGCCCCCGCCGCGCTCCGTCAAAGATGTCCAGCGGCTCTCCGGCCGCCTGGCCGCGCTCAGCCGCTTCGTCTCCCGTTCGGGGGAGCGGGGCCTCCAGTTCTTCAAGATCCTCCGAGGGCTCGGGGGGTTCCGCTGGACCCCCGAGGCCCAGGAAGCCTTCAATGACCTCAAGAAGTACCTCTCGAGCCCTCCAATGCTCGTGAGTCCGTCTCCGGAAGAGCCCTTGCTCCTCTACCTCGCTGCGACCCCCGTCACCATCAGCGCGGTTTTGGTGAAGGAGCAAGGGGGGCAGCAACGTCCCGTGTACTACATCAGTGAAGCCCTCCAAGGGGCCAAGACTCGGTACACGGAGATGGAGAAGATTTGCTACGCTCTCCTCATGGCGTCCCGGAAGCTCCGGCACTACTTCCTGGGGCACCCCATCACCGTCCCGTCGTCCCTCCCCCTGGGGGAGGTACTGCGGAATAAAGAAGCCACCGGCCGGATTGGGAAGTGGGGGGCCGAGCTTGCCCCTTTCTCCCTGTCCCTTACCGGCCGCTCCGCAATCAAGTCACAGGTCCTCGCCGACTTCGTCGCAGAATGGACTCCCGCCTCTGGGTCCGGGGACGAAGATCCTGTGCCGCCCCGACGCAGTGACCATTGGACCCTGCTGTTTGATGGGTCGCTGTGTCTCGCTGGGGCTGGCGCGGGGGTACTCCTCCGGAGCCCCGAGGGGAAGGAGCTCGAGTACGCCGCGTGGCTCGAGTTCCCCGCAACCAACAACGTCGCTGAATACGAGGCTCTGCCCCTCGGGATGCGCCTCGCACGCTCCCTGGGGATCCGGCGCCTACTAGTGAAGGGAGACTCTCAGCTCGTTGTCTGCCAAATGGACAAGTCTTACCTGTGCCATGATGCAAATTTAAGTCTTTACTTGCAGGAAGTACGGAAGATGGAGAAACACTTCGACGGCCTTGAGGCCCGGCATATCCCGCGAAGGGAGAATGACCGGGCTGATGCTTTGGCCTGGGCGGCAAGCGCCCGGGAAACGCTCCCCAAGGGGGCCTTCTTGGAAACAATCACGAAGCCCTCAGTGGCCTCCCCGGACGCAGGCCCCGAGCCTCCGGTCCCGGAGGTCGCTGAGATCGTCCGGCCGTCGTCATGGATGGATCCCCCCATCTCCTTCATCAAGGGGGAGGGGGACCCTCCCAACGAGACCGAGGTTAAGCGCCTCCGGGCCAAAGCCCGGGCATATCTCCTGCTGGAGGGAAGGCTCTACAAGCGGGGGGCTTCAGCCCTCCTGCGCTGCCTCCCCCGGTCGGAGGGACTTCAACTCCTGGAAGACATTCACGCGGGGAGCTGTTGTTCTCACCTAGCCCCGCGTGCCATCGCCGCCAAGGCCCTTCGGCAGGGCTTCTACTGGCCTACAGTCATGCGCGACGCGCGAGACCTTGTCTCCGCGTGCGAAGCATGCCAGAAGATGGCCAAGGGCTCGAATCTCCCCCCTGTAGCGCTGCGGACTATCCCCATCACTTGGCCCTTCGTGCGCTGGGGGATGGACCTCTTAGGGCCCTTCCCCCCAGCGCCCGGAGGATACAAGTATGCGGTAGTCGCGGTCGACTACTTTACAAAGTGGGTTGAGGCGGAGCCCTTGGCTAGCATCACCTCCCGGGCCGTTCAGCGGTTTTTCTAGAAAAACGTCGTTTGTCGTTTTGGTGTCCCCCGGGAAATCACCGTGGACAACGGGACCCAATTCGACTCGGCTTATTTCCGGGAATTCTGCGAAGGCCTGGGGGTCGTCATCCACTTCGCCTCAGTGGCCCATCCCCAAAGCAACGGGGCCGTCGAGAGGGTCAATGGCGTAATCCTACAGGGGTTACGCCGGAGACTCGAACAAACCGCTTCCAAGCGGGGCGCGTGGGCAGAGGAGCTCCCTAGCATCCTCTGCTCGATGCGCACGACCCCGTCCCGGGCCACAGGGCGTGCTCCCTTCTCCCTAGTCTACGGGGCGGAGGCAGTCCTCCCCCCGGAGATCGGCTTCCGGTCGCTGCGGGTCGAGCTCCTGAACGGAGCCACGACCGCAGCCTACCGGGCCAACGAAGACAACCGGCGGCTGGAAATCGACCTCGTGGAGGAGGAGCGCGACCGAGCGCTCCTCCGCCACGCCATCTACGAGCGCGAAATGTCGTGCGCATACAACCAGCGCGTGCGCGAAAGAGCTTTTCGCCTTGGGGACCTTGTCCTCAAGCGCGTCACGGACCCCCAAGCCCAGGGAAAACTCTCCCCCAAGTGGGAGGGCCCCTACAGGATCTCCGCTGTCCTAGGCTCGGGGGCCTACAAGCTCTCCAACCTTCAAGAGCAGGAGCTGAAGCACACCTGGAACTTGCGTTTACTTCGCAAGTTCTACGTCTAGCCTTACGGGCCTGTCCCCTCCCCCGGAGCGGTCACGCCGGAGGGGGAGGATGTGAGACCCCCATTTGAGGTTCACCTTGGTAACCGCCCAGGTAGGTTACACACAGCAGGATGTCACATGAGCTCCGAACCACACAAGCATAGTAATATCATTAAACAAGTATCAGGCCAAGATGGCCAATATTACATAGCCAAAGCACCGAAAATGGCGCTAAGTAGAGTTGCTAAGAAAATAACTAGTTTATCAGAACCAGAATCGGTATCCAAGTACCGAACACACAACATAAAGCACAAAGCAACGACAAAAAGCTTGATTTCCATCCGCAGCGGGGTTGGAGGGGCTTCTCCCACATCTGACTTGACTTGGTGCGCAATCCTTCTAGAACGTGGGCTCGCCCGGGGTGCTTCCATCTTCAGGTGAGTACTCATAACTGAAAGAATCGGGATCCTCGAATCCCTCTTCTACAGTGGGATAAAAATGCAAGGGTGAGCACTTGGTGCTCAGCAACACTCATTCCAGGGATTAATGCAATTGTACTTACATGAGGGTGAAACATATGATTACGGGGTTTTAGTTTCATATGGATAGGGATATATAGATTCCCAAGTCATTTGTTCAGTAAAACAGTACTTTTGTCATGAAAATGATAGCTTAAACATTAAACAGGTTTTCAATAAAACATTAGATGTAGTGGTCTCCCATGAGTCACTACTTTGTTAACCGCATTATGAAAACATTCCAAAACATTACTTGTGCTATAACCCATGGATAACATCCACTACGAAAAGACTCCTGAACCTGGGAGTACAAAGTATCTGATACTTCTTTTACACTTTGCAAAGGTGTACCTCTTTTTAAATCCACTGGTTCACTCGGCTTTCAAGTCGGATCAGCTCCATGTGACTTATACACATGTGACAAGGCCGAGATCACTCAACGCTTTTACAGTTCAGTATTAACAGTATCCCCGCCCGGTAAATAGACAGTTAAGTCTCAAGTACCGTTGTGGGTCTTCCCCACTGCCTTACTTCCTAGCCTCTCTGGTCTATGTTCCCTCAGGACACATAGCCTTGGTCTATGTCCACGCGAGACATACGACCATTTAAGATTACAACCGCTCACGGCTTAATCAGGTCTAGGGCGCCTTCCTTCGTTTACGCCTTTTTCTCTCATCATTTTTCTGACTCACATCACTCATGGCCGAACCTTGGCCTTCCAGTTTCCACGCGAGAAACCAGATCGTCAAACCATGCAGGGAACTTCTAATACCAAAAAGCTACTGAGTTGTGCCTGTCCCACACCAGGCAAGTGGTTGGTACGTTTACAATTCGTATAGAGACACAGCACAAGGTTCTTGTCCTTATGAACCAATAGTGAGGAACATTCACATTCCCTGGTGCGCACCGCACCCTCTCCATACCAACCAATCCTCACTACTGATTCCTTTTATCAGTTTTCTTGACAAAACGGTTTTTATCACAACTTCTCATGTATTTGACCATTTTAAGTTTAATGTGGATATTCAGTATCTGAGTCCTAGGGTGACAAAAGCATATATATGAAGGTTCAATAACAAAAGGGGTTTCATGATTCATTTGGGTCATATCTACTCATGTCATTCAAATATAACTTGTATCTCAATTAAACATGCATAGTAAGAAACAGTGAATATACTTCATATGAAAATATTGGGTGAGACATGATCAAAGGAATGAGGCTTGCCTTGCGATGTTGGGTCTAAATACTCAGACGGACCTTCAAAGACTTCTTCTGCTCCTTCAGCTTCTGACTCTGCGACAAACAACCAACACACAAACACATACCATAAGCATACAGAAAATAGTTTCTATAGAAAGTATTAAGTAAATAAGTCATGCATGCAGGGGAAAAGGTTAGGGCAAGGTCACAAGGGCTCTGGTCGAAGAAACGGCTAAAAAGGATTGAACGTCGAAGGGTCGACATTCAGTTCATAGCTTTGGCATGGCTTCAAACTAATCTTAGGATGGTTTTCTGGAGAAGTGATAGAAGGGAAAGATGTAGAACACAACTCCAGGAATCTAGGGGATAAGGTGGCATTTCAATTGCTCAACCAGAAGGGGTCAAACCAGGCTAATGCCAGTGGCTGACATGCACTGACATAGTGCTGGACATGGCCAGAAACTAGGGCATGGCTTAACTTTTGATCCAGGGCTCCAATTGATGCAACACTTTGTCTGGGAGGTAGGCATTACTAACAGGAAGAAAATACTCAACAGGGACAAGAGCTGAAAGTGGCCGGAGGGCGGCCAAATCCGGCGATGAACTACGGTGGCCTGGACATGAACTGAGCTACTGGACAGTGATCTTGGCATTGGAATAACTTTTGATTCAGGTCGATTCAGGGATCGAGCTAGGGGACAATATTGCTCAGGGTACTGGAATCTATCCAAGGGACAAGGTTTCAGGTGCTAGATCGGCCAGGAAATAATTCCGGCGACCGGCGCTGGAGAAGACGACACTGGAACTCGGGGATTTTTGATACAGGGCGAATGAGCTCAATTCCAAGCTTGAGAATGATCTGTGGGGTATGAGGAGGCTACTGGAGGGGTTAATTTCATTGGAGATCGGCCGGAGGGGCTCGGCGACGAGGTCCGGCGAACTGGTGGAGGTTCCAGTTTGGGATTTCTTCGATTTGAGCACAATTGGGGATCCTGATTCAACAGGCTTGCTAAGAAATGGCTAAGGATAAATTTCTACTACTGGGACGAGAGCTAATTCGGGATGAAATGGTTAGCATTGGGGAAACAGGGCAATTGGGCCTTTCCGGCGATCACCGGCGATGGGGATCGATCTGGTGCAATTGGTTGCTACTAAACAGAGAGGAGAACGAGGGGAACTCACTGGTGAACTTGGATTGGAGAAAGGGGCTGTGGAATGGGCTAGCACCGTGAGCTCACTCACTGGCTCGCCGGAGAAGAAAGCGAAAACGGCGAGAGCTCTGGAAAAATGGCTAAGTCCTGAGATGAGGCTTAAGCACAGCACTGGAGGGTTTAAATAGGTCCAAGGGCGGAGCTTGCGAGGGAAAACACGACAGCGGTTGCTTGCGCCGGGGAGAAATTTGTCGGGCGCAGGCGCAACGACGGCGACGGTGATGCGATCGCGCTCAGGCGGTGCTGCAGCTTTGCCAGTTGCATTGGGACTTCACCAGTGATGGCGCAGATGCGGAGGCGACATCGTAGCTCCGGCAACGACACGTACACGCATGCAATTGCCACGGCAACGGGAGCGCGCGCGCGAAACGCTACTGGAGCGCGGTCGTTTAACCGCTGGACAAGGCGAAGCAATGGTGCTGGCACGTGCGCGCGGGGTGGCTCAGTTGTTCACAACACAGGCGACAAGAAGCGGTGGCCGGCGGCGAGCAAACGCGGCGAAAACCACGGCGCGGCAACGTCGACGTGCACTGGTCGAAAGCAACGACCAGGCGCTGGTCGAATGGACCTGAAAAGAAGTTTGGGCCGTTTTGCAATTTTTGAAACTTGCTCCAGGGACTGTTCTGCGAGGAAAATTTGAATAGAACTTGGGCCTGATTGCAAATCTGGAGATCTAAGGGTCCGATCTGAAATCTGATTTCGCAGGTAAGTTGCAAAAGATTATTAGAACTTATCTGGCCAGAGTTTGGTAAGATCGGGCAAGATCCGAAGAGTTTCGACACAATTGGGGAAAACGGCTTAGGGTAAAATAGGATAATTAGGGTTTTAAAATGGCGAGGGCTGAAACTCAGCTTTAGGGTGAGATTTTGGAGATTGTCCCGAAGGGAAAAATGCTCTGAACAACATTTAGAAGGGAATGGCTGAAGCAGATTAGGGTTTGGGGTCCAGATGTGGATTTTGGCTATTTTAGGGTTTGGCAAAAACAGGGGTGTTACAAATCTACCCACCTTAGAAACAATCTCGTCCTCGAGATTAGGGCAAGTCAGAGAATAGGAAGGGAAATTCTCGGCGGAGATCTTCTTCTTTTCCCAAGTTGACTCCTCCTCTGAGTGATTGTTCCACTGGACTCTGCAGAATCGGAGGGTTCTTGACTTCAGCACTTTCTCTCTGGTTTCCAGAATTCTAACAGGGTATTCTTGACAAGATAAGTCTGGTTGAATCTCAATCTCTGCAGGAGATATCTGTTCGGTTGGTTTTCTCAAGCATTTCTTCAGCTGAGACACGTGAAATACGTCGTGAATTCCGGTTAGTTCTAGTGGCAATTCCAACTTGTATGCCATTTCACCTCGCTTTTCCAGAATTTGATATGGTCCCACATATCTGGGTTTCAACTTTCCCTTCATCTGGAATCTTCGAACTCCTTTGTATGGCATAACCTTGAGATACACATAATCGCCCTCTTCAAATGATAGCTCTCTTCTACGATTATCTGCATAGCTTTTCTGTCTAGATTGAGCTGTTTTCAGTTTTTCTTGTATGATCCTGACGTGGGCTGTGGCTTCTTCTACCAACTGGGGTCCTAGATGTTGCTTTTGACCAATTTCTGTCCAATACAGAGGCGTGCGGCATCTTCTTCCATATAGAGCTTCATATGGTGCCATCTGTAGGCTTGCTTGGAAACTGTTGTTGTATGTGAACTCTGCATACGGTAGAAATAACTCCCAAGAGTCTCCATAATCCAAAACACAAGCCCTCAACATATCTTCCAAAATTTGGTTTACCCTTTCAGTCTGACCTCCAGTTTGAGGGTGGTAAGCAGTACTGAAATTTAACTTTGTGCCCAGGGCTTTCTGCAACTCTTGCCAAAATCTTGAAATGAACTGGGCTCCTCTGTCGGAAACGATAGCCTTCGGCACTCCGTGCAGTACGACTATTCTGCTGAGATACAGCTCTGCTAAGTCTTTAGCTGTATATAGGGTCTTTACTGGGAGAAAATGTGCTACCTTTGTTAATCTATCTACTATGACCCATATAGAATCGAATCCTTTTCTCGTCCTTGGTAGTCCCACAATAAAATCCATTCCGATTTCATCCCACTTCCACTCTGGGATTTGTAGAGGTTGTAGCGGTCCCGCAGGCTTTTGATGTTCTGCTTTCACTCTTTGGCATGTGTCACAAACTGCGACAAACTTGGCAATTTCTCTCTTCATTCCTTTCCACCAAAAATTTTTCTTCAAGTCCTTGTACATTTTGGTGCTGCTTGGGTGTATGGAATATGGGGTTTGATGAGCTTCTTGCATGATCAGGCCTTTGATCTCGTTGTCATTTGGAATGCAGATACGGTTATCGTACCATAGAATTCCCTGTTCATCTTCTCGAAGGTTGGTTGTATCTTTGCTCCTCATGTCCTCCTTCATCTCTTGAAGGTCTGGGTCAATCGCTTGAGCTTGTCGGATCTTATCCTTTAACTCACATTCCATCTTCAGGGTAGTGATGGTTCCTTGGTCCACTAATTCCAATTGCAACCTTTCGAAGTCCTTAATCAGTTGTGTCGGCACTTCTAGCTGTGTTATTTGGTTGTAACGAGACTTCCTGCTCAAAGCATCAGCTACTACATTGGCTTTTCCCGGGTGATAGTGGATCTCTAGATCATAATCTTTGATCAGTTCTAGCCATCTTCTCTGCCTCATATTCAACTCCTGTTGCGTGAAGATATACTTCAGGCTCTTATGATCAGTATAAATTTCGCACTTGCTGCCTAGTAAGTAGTGTCTCCATATCTTCAGTGCATGTACGACCGCAGCTAGCTCCAAATCATGTGTTGGATAATTCTCCTCATGAGGTCGTAGTTGTCTTGATGCATAAGCTATCACTTTCCTTTCTTGCATCAATACGCATCCCAATCCTTGTTTGGAGGCGTCACAGTAGACTTGAAAATCCTTTTTGACGTCCGGTAGTATCAGGATTGGTGCAGTTGTCAGTCTTTTCTTCAATTCCTCAAAACTTCTTTCGCACTCCTCGGTCCAATTAAAAGAGGCGTTCTTCTTCAATAGCTGGGTCAGCGGTTTGGTGATCTTTGAGAATCCTTCTACGAACCTTCGATAATATCCCGCCAATCCTAAGAAACTTCTAACTTCTGTTGCGGTTTCTGGTTGTCTCCATTCGGTAACAGCTTGTATCTTCAACGGGTCCATAAATATTCCTTCTCCTGAGATGATGTGTCCTAAGAAAGAGATCTTCTTCAGCCAAAAAGCACATTTGCTGAACTTAGCATATAGCTGGTGGTCTGCCAGTTTCTGTAGCACTATCCTCAGGTGATGTGCATGCTCCTCCTCTGTCTTAGAATAGACGAGGATATCATCTACAAATACAATGATGCACTTATCCAGGAATTTCATAAGGATCTTGTTCATTAGATTCATGAATACCGCGGGTGCATTGGTTAATCCAAAGGGCATCACTGTAAACTCATGCAACCCATATCTGGTCACGAAAGCAGTTTTAGGAATGTCCTGCTCTCGGATCCTTAACTGGTGGTATCCCGATCTCAGGTCTATTCTTGAGAACACTTTCGCTTCTCTGAGCTGGTCAAAAAGGTCATCTATCCTTGGTAAGGGGTATTTGTTCTTAATGGTCATGTCGTTTAACTTACGGTAGTCTATGCAAAGTCGCATGCTACCATCTTTCTTCTTAACAAAGAGCACTGGGGCTCCCCATGGTGATGAGCTTGATCTGATGAATCCTTTTTCTTCCAATTAAGCTATCTGCTTCTTCAGTTCCTCTTGCTCATGACCTGTCATCCGAAACAACTTCCTAGCATACGGAGCAGATCCGGGTTTCAGTTCAATAGTGAACTCTATATCCCTATCTGGTGGCAATCCGGGAAGTTCTTCTGGAAAGACTTCTGGGTACTCATTGACAATCGGCACCTCTTCAAGCTTCACTTCTTCAATGCAGTTCAATCTCTGCAAGTGGTCGCAGATTGGAGTTCTGTCTGCATGGAATGTAACTTGCTTTCCAATGGCATTTGTCAGGGTGATTGTTTTCTTTTCACAATCCATCAATCCCTTATGCTTGGCCAGCCAATCCATTCCAAGAATGACATCTAATCCTTGAAGGTTTAGAACTAGCATGTCTGCCAGGAATTCTAGATTGCCGATACAGAAGGCAACATTTCTACAGATAGAATTAACAATCATCCTAGCACCAGGTGACTGAATGATGATAGGATGCTCTAAAGCAACCACAGGCAAGTTATTACTCAACAAGCGATCTTTTGACATGAATGAATGAGTAGCACCGGGATCAAATAAAACAACTGAAATCTGAGAGGAGATCAAGAGCCTACCGATCACGACGTCAGTTGCCTCTCCTGCTTCTGCAGCAGTCACGAAGTTGAGTCTTCCTCCGGTGGTTGGTGTTCCTCTCCCTCTGCTGGTTTGGAATCTTCCTCCTCTGGCTTGTGGTGCTCCTCTGGCAATAGTTCGTGTAGGTGCAGGGGATTTGGCTGCCTGAGCCTTAGCAACGCTGGGAGGTAAATGCCGAAGTGGACAAGTCTCTCTGTGGTGTCCTCTTCTGCCACAATGGAAACACTCTGCATTCTTCAGTGTACAATCTCTATAGAGGTGACTCCCTTTGCATCCGGGACATGTTAGAGTTGTTGGTGATGAAGTCCTCTGGGGTCGTGGAGGTGCGGGTGCTCTGAAAGCGGCTCTGGCATATGGCGCTGGTCTTCCTCGACTAGAATTTCCTTGAAAAGGGTATGCTATACTTTTCCTCTTGTTGTCTTCTTCTACTATGCCTCTTTTCTCCTCCATTTTGAGCACTCGATTCACAAGGACTTGGAAGTCCGTGAACTCGTGCGTTGATAGGTGATACTGATATGAGTTTTGTAAACCTTCACAAAATCTGTCGATCTTCCGTTCTTCTGTCATGATATCTTCAGGTGCATACCTGGCCAATTTGATGAATTCATGCAAATACTGCTTCACCGTCCTTCCTCCTTGCCTTAGATTCAAGAATTCTCTGCGTTTGGCTTGAATAGCTCCTTTGGGGACATGGTACTTACGGAACTGTTCCTTGAATTCATTCCAGGTAATGGAATTTTGATTAGGGTGTACCGTCTTGTAATTTTCCCACCATGCTGCAGCCGATCCTGTGAGCTGATGGGGTCCATACAGCAGCTTCTCTTCATCATTACACCTGACAGTGTCCAATTTCCTCTCAATTTCTCTTAACCAATCGTCTGCCACAATCGGGTCTTCAGTGCAGGAAAAAGTTGGAGGACGTGTCTTTTGAAAGTCTGTCAGTCTTGCTCCAATGTTCGAACCTTCCTCGCGGCGTGTTGCGGAGTTTTGCATCAACTGTTCCAGAATTTGGCTCTGTACCTCTGCGGATCTCTGTCGGTTTTGCTCCATCCATATTAATATTTCCGTCAGATTTCCCCCTTGCGGTACTGAGGTCGATGAGTTTGGCTGATCTGAGTCATCTCTAGTCCTTCTCGTTGATGTGTTCCTTGGGGCTTCTTCCGAGCCTTGGATTCTACCTCTGGTGTTCACCATTCTGTTCTGACAAGATAATTGAGAGAAGACTACTAATTCAAGAGAGCACAGATTGAACACAAGCTGAAATGAAAGATCAACCCAAGAGATTGGATTGGAACATGCGATTGCTATTTTCAAAGGTTTTCAAAAGATACAAGGTTTTCACCTTTACAGCCTTAGAGTTACCAACAAACAATACAAACAAAGCAACTACCACAACAAGAGCTAAAAACTAACGATTACAAGGGTTAGAGCAGAAGGGTCAAGCTGAAGAGAAAACTAGGATCTCCTGTCGGTCCTGGAAGAGCTGCAAGGTTCCACTTCTTCAGGGTCTTCCTCTTCTTGATCTTCATCGGCATCCATAGGGTCCCATTCCATATCATTGTCCTCTTCTTCCTCAGATGAATCGTTGGTGTTGCATGTAGCAATCCCTTTTCCTTTGCCTTCAGGAACTTCCTTCCCCTTCGTGAGAGTAGGATATTCTGGTGCAGGGGTGTTGATCACAATGCCACGCGAAGCAGGCGTGAAATAACCCAGGTAATCCCTAGGTCTTCCCACACTCTTGCGGGCTGTGAGTCTTATCTTCAAGCGGTTCTTCTTGTTCACCGATCCTTCGTCTTCGACTTCTCGTGCTCTGCTAGGTTCAGCCAACTCTTGAATTTGTTTCTCTTTCTCTTGGAGTTCTGAGCGAACCTTCGCAAGCGCTCCTTCGAGATAGTGACGGTCATCCCGAGCATTTTCATGCTCACGCAACAACCGAGTGTAGCTTGACTCCAAGACTTGGACTACATCTCTGGTTTTGGTCAGGATGGCGTCTCTCTGGTTGGTGGAGGGATGAACAGTTCGACGATCCAATTTGGGAACTTGGTAGGGTACAAAGCAGAAAGGAGAACCTATAAGAAAATCATCGTACAGCTGGCGGATGGTACCTACAGCACGACGAGCAGCGTCTTGGATAGCATCTTCTTCTTCTTCTCTATGAGCTTCCTTTCTTGTTGATCCTCTCCCGATCTCTGGAATCTCGTACACAATCACCGAGGCACGGAAACCAAAAGGTCTACCATCTACTTCTTCTCGACGGACGTAGTATACGGGTCGCTGGTTGTCTCTTGCTCCCAGAAATTGCAACATCATCCAAAGCATCAACGCCCATGATCCCAACTCGTCTCCGTGAATCAGCTTCTTACCAGGGGCCATCTGCGATGATGAGACACGGAACACTTAAAAGTAGGAAAACGGTTTTGAAAATTTTCAAATAATACTCATTATGCTTTTCTTAAACAAATTAGGTTTTTCACAATTAGATTTTTACCAAATAACCTAGCGATTCTCTACTTTTAGGAACGCCCATTCTAGTAAGGGTCACGACCTACAGTCAAGCTTCATGCTCTGATACCATTCGCTGTGAGACCCCCATTTGAGGATCACCTTGGTAACCGCCCAGGTAGGTTACACACAGCAGGATGTCACATGAGCTCCGAACCACACAAGCATAGTAATATCATTAAACAAGTATCAGGCCAACATGGCCAATATTACATAGCCAAAGCACCGAAAATGGCGCTAAGTAGAGTTGCTAAGAAAATAACTAGTTTATCAGAACCAGAATCGGTATCCAAGTACCGAACACACAACATAAAGCACAAAGCAACGACAAAAAGCTTGATTTCCATCCGCAGCGGGGTTGGAGGGGCTTCTCCCACATCTGACTTGACTTGGTGCGCAATCCTTCTAGAACGTGGGCTCGCCCTGGGTGCTTCCATCTTCAGGTGAGTACTCATAACTGAAAGAATCGGGATCCTCGAATCCCTCTTCTACAGTGGGATAAAAATGCAAGGGTGAGCACTTGGTGCTCAGCAACACTCATTCCAGGGATTAATGCAATTGTACTTACATGAGGGTGAAACATATGATTACGGGGTTTTAGTTTCATATGGATAGGGATATATAGATTCCCAAGTCATTTGTTCAGTAAAACAGTACTTTTGTCATGAAAATGATAGCTTAAACATTAAACAGGTTTTCAATAAAACATTAGATGTAGTGGTCTCCCATGAGTCACTACTTTGTTAACCGCATTATGAAAACATTCCAAAACATTACTTGTGCTATAACCCATGGATAACATCCACTACGAAAAGACTCCTGAACCTGGGAGTACAAAGTATCTGATACTTCTTTTACACTTTGCAAAGGTGTACCTCTTTTTAAATCCACTGGTTCACTCGGCTTTCAAGTCGGATCAGCTCCATGTGACTTATACACATGTGACAAGGCCGAGATCACTCAACGCTTTTACAGTTCAGTATTAACAGTATCCCCGCCCGGTAAATAGACAGTTAAGTCTCAAGTACCGTTGTGGGTCTTCCCCACTGCCTTACTTCCTAGCCTCTCTGGTCTATGTTCCCTCAGGACACATAGCCTTGGTCTATGTCCACGCGAGACATACGACCATTTAAGATTACAACCGCTCACGGCTTAATCAGGTCTAGGGCGCCTTCCTTCGTTTACGCCTTTTTCTCATCATTTTTCTGACTCACATCACTCATGGCCGAACCTTGGCCTTCCAGTTTCCACGCGAGAAACCAGATCGTCAAACCATGCAGGGAACTGCTAATACCAAAAAGCTACTGAGTTGTGCCTGTCCCACACCAGGCAAGTGGTTGGTACGTTTACAATTCGTATAGAGACACAGCACAAGGTTCTTGTCCTTATGAACCAATAGTGAGGAACATTCACATTCCCTGGTGCGCACCGCACCCTCTCCATACCAACCAATCCTCACTACTGATTCCTTTTATCAGTTTTCTTGACAAAACGGTTTTTATCACAACTTCTCATGTATTTGACCATTTTAAGTTTAATGTGGATATTCAGTATCTGAGTCCTAGGGTGACAAAAGCATATATATGAAGGTTCAATAACAAAAGGGGTTTCATGATTCATTTGGGTCATATCTACTCATGTCATTCAAATATAACTTGTATCTCAATTAAACATGCATAGTAAGAAACAGTGAATATACTTCATATGAAAATATTGGGTGAGACATGATCAAAGGAATGAGGCTTGCCTTGCGATGTTGGGTCTAAATACTCAGACGGACCTTCAAAGACTTCTTCTGCTCCTTCAGCTTCTGACTCTGCGACAAACAACCAACACACAAACACATACCATAAGCATACAGAAAATAGTTTCTATAGAAAGTATTAAGTAAATAAGTCATGCATGCAGGGGAAAAGGTTAGGGCAAGGTCACAAGGGCTCTGGTCGAAGAAACGGCTAAAAAGGATTGAACGTCGAAGGGTCGACATTCAGTTCATAGCTTTGGCATGGCTTCAAACTAATCTTAGGATGGTTTTCTGGAGAAGTGATAGAAGGGAAAGATGTAGAACACAACTCCAGGAATCTAGGGGATAAGGTGGCATTTCAATTGCTCAACCAGAAGGGGTCAAACCAGGCTAATGCCAGTGGCTGACATGCACTGACATAGTGCTGGACATGGCCAGAAACTAGGGCATGGCTTAACTTTTGATCCAGGGCTCCAATTGATGCAACACTTTGTCTGGGAGGTAGGCATTACTAACAGGAAGAAAATACTCAACAGGGACAAGAGCTGAAAGTGGCCGGAGGGCGGCCAAATCCGGCGATGAACTACGGTGGCCTGGACATGAACTGAGCTACTGGACAGTGATCTTGGCATTGGAATAACTTTTGATTCAGGTCGATTCAGGGATCGAGCTAGGGGACAATATTGCTCAGGGTACTGGAATCTATCCAAGGGACAAGGTTTCAGGTGCTAGATCGGCCAGGAAATAATTCCGGCGACCGGCGCTGGAGAAGACGACACTGGAACTCGGGGATTTTTGATACAGGGCGAATGAGCTCAATTCCAAGCTTGAGAATGATCTGTGGGGTATGAGGAGGCTACTGGAGGGGTTAATTTCATTGGAGATCGGCCGGAGGGGCTCGGCGACGAGGTCCGGCGAACTGGTGGAGGTTCCAGTTTGGGATTTCTTCGATTTGAGCACAATTGGGGATCCTGATTCAACAGGCTTGCTAAGAAATGGCTAAGGATAAATTTCTACTACTGGGACGAGAGCTAATTCGGGATGAAATGGTTAGCATTGGGGAAACAGGGCAATTGGGCCTTTCCGGCGATCACCGGCGATGGGGATCGATCTGGTGCAATTGGTTGCTACTAAACAGAGAGGAGAACGAGGGGAACTCACTGGTGAACTTGGATTGGAGAAAGGGGCTGTGGAATGGGCTAGCACCGTGAGCTCACTCACTGGCTCGCCGGAGAAGAAAGCGAAAACGGCGAGAGCTCTGGAAAAATGGCTAAGTCCTGAGATGAGGCTTAAGCACAGCACTGGAGGGTTTAAATAGGTCCAAGGGCGGAGCTTGCGAGGGAAAACACGACAGCGGTTGCTTGCGCCGGGGAGAAATTTGTCGGGCGCAGGCGCAACGACGGCGACGGCGATGCGATCGCGCTCAGGCGGTGCTGCAGCTTTGCCAGTTGCATTGGGACTTCACCAGTGATGGCGCAGATGCGGAGGCGACATCGTAGCTCCGGCAACGACACGTACACGCATGCAATTGCCACGGCAACGGGAGCGCGCGCGCGAAACGCTACTGGAGCACGGTCGTTTAACCGCTGGACAAGGCGAAGCAATGGTGCTGGCACGTGCGCGCGGGGTGGCTCAGTTGTTCACAACACAGGCGACAAGAAGCGGTGGCCGGCGGCGAGCAAACGCGGCGAAAACCACGGCGCGGCAACGTCGACGTGCACTGGTCGAAAGCAACGACCAGGCGCTGGTCGAATGGACCTGAAAAGAAGTTTGGGCCGTTCTGCAATTGTTGAAACTTGCTCCAGGGACTGTTCTGCGAGGAAAATTTGAATAGAACTTGGGCCTGATTGCAAATCTGGAGATCTAAGGGTCCGATCTGAAATCTGATTTCGCAGGTAAGTTGCAAAAGATTATTAGAACTTATCTGGCCAGAGTTTGGTAAGATCGGGCAAGATCCGAAGAGTTTCGACACAATTGGGGAAAACGGTTTAGGGTAAAATAGGGTAATTAGGGTTTTAAAATGGCGAGGGCTGAAACTTAGCTTTAGGGTGAGATTTTGGAGATGGTCCCGAACGGAAAAATGCTCTGAACAACATTTAGAAGGGAATGGCTGAAGCAGATTAGGGTTTGGGGTCCAGATGTGGATTTTGGCTATTTTAGGGTTTGGCAAAAACAGGGGTGTTACAGAGGAGGGACACTGTAGCTTCCCTTTTTCCCCCTTCGCGGCTTCGCAGGGGGGGCTTTGTATATTTTGTTAATAAATGCATAGCCTTTGTTCTTCAACTGTCTCACTGCAGATTGTTCTTGTTTACCGCCCCTAGTGGTGATGCCCTCCCCGCGAGGACGCCCTCCCCGCGAGGATGCCTTCCCCGTGAAGATGCCCTCCCCGTGAGGAAGCCCTCCCCGCGAGGATGCCCTCTCCGTGAGGAAGTGGGCCCTGCCCCAGCAAGTCCCTCCTGAAGGGCGGCTCACGAACAGCCCTCGTGGACTGAGGGTGTAAGCGGCAACCCGGTCCCCAGCGGCCGCGGTAACGAGTCGCTTTGGGAGATTAGTCCCCTACCCAAACACTCAAGTCCCGTCTTCGGGCACTTCCTCCTCCGGGAGTAGACGCTCTCCTCAGCGGGACGTCTAATGGCTTTCTGGATTATCTTCCTCCTCCGGGAGTCGACGTTATTCCCGGCTCCCCGTTCTCACGGCGACCGGAATATCAGCCCTTTGCGGCTTGATTGGACGTATCTTCCTCCTCCGGGAGTCGACGTTATTCCCGGCTCCCCGTTCTCACGGCGACCGGAAGATCAGCCCCTTGCGGCTTGATTGGATCTATCTTCCTCCCCCGGGAGTCGACGTTATTCCCGGCTCCCCGTTCTCACGGCGACCGGATGATTATCTCCCGGAAGGTCTTCTCCTTGAAAACCTCGCTTTAAAATTTTCTAACTTGGAAAATTTCCTATGCTACAGGTGCCTTCCCGGGGGCCTTTTTGTCCCCACAGCGCGCGGAGCTATTCTCCGGCCCGCTGTGGGCGGGGGGGGATGAGGAACCCCCGGGTGTTGACCGCACCACCCACGAAGAAACTTAGCTCGTCCTTGTTAAGATGAGTCGTCCAGACCATCCAAGAAGAAAATAAAGAGGCGCAATAAAAGGAAACAACAACAACGTGCTCTATTGATCAGGAAACCCGGAGGACATCTTCCCCCTCCGGTGGGTTTCAGAAATGATACAACCCGGGTCCTAACCCGGGGTATTTTCTACGAGCCTAAGGCCCCTACGCCTAAAGCTCCCGGAGGAGCTCCCTCAGCTCCCGGGCCAAGTCCCGGTACAGCGCCCGGACGCGACGCTGAGAGTCCCGAAGTACGTCTTCGGGCCAAAACTCGTACCCAGCCGGCGGAAGTATCCGGAGAGGAGGTATCATCCGGGCCTCCGGGCGCGGGGGAGTTAATTCAGCACGGCTGTTGTCAAAATTATTCAAGTGCCACTCCGGGCGCCACCTCAACCGGACAGGCTCCCGGACAGTACCCCCGTCGCGCTCCCCGAAGACAAGGCTCAGCAAAATCAAAGCTGCTTGGGCGTCCCCCGGAGAGCCTCTCCCGGACCGTTGCCCGGGAATAGCCCCCCGGGTACCCTGGTAACATTTCATTGCAGACTTAGAAAAATTTCAAATATATTTCATTGCAAAATGTTTTTGTACAAGTGCCCGGGGCTTCTCCTAAGAAGCTACCGGAATCAAAATGTCTAACAAAATAAAAAGGGGTCCTAGCTAAAGACCCGGGGGAGGCTCATACTTTAGCATTGGGGTCCTCCCCCCGGGGAGCTTCCTCCGTGGCCGGGGCAGGGGCATCCGCGGCCGGAGGCGCCGGTGTCGGGAACCTCGTCCGGATGATCCGGTCGTAGAACCCCTCCGCCAGCAGCTCCACCTCCCGGCGCGTTGGCTCGAAGGCCTCCGGGAAGCTCCGGGGGATGCGCCCCCCGATCGCCCGGGCGCCGACCCCACGGTAGTCAACGAGCCCCCCGGCGGCTGCGATGACGGGGATCGCCCGGCCCCTTGCCCGGACGTCCGCAGCCTCCGGGATGGCGGAGACTTGTGCGTTAAGAAAACGCACAGCCTCCGCGAGGGTCGCCGGGGGCACCTCCGGGCCGCTCCGGGAGCCGAGGCTAACGCCAAGGCTTTCCAAGGTCGAACGGACGGAGCGGCCCGCGTCCGACAGCGCCCGGACGCTGGAGCTCTCGAGCTCCCGGAGCGCCTTCTATCGCAGCTTGCCCTCCTCTCGGAGGCGGATGTAGGCGCCCTCCGAAAGGTGCACCTGCACCCGGGCCCGGGACAGCTCATCAAGAGCTTCGTCCCGCTCCCGGAGGGCCGCCTCCCGCTGCTCCACGCAGGCCGCGGCCCGGCTCTCCGCCTCCTTGAGCAGCCGGGTGACCCGCTGCTCAAGGCCCCAGGTAACAGTCGCTACCTACAAAATACATAAAGAGTTAGAAAATTCTCAAGTGCAGGAAAAAAGCCAAGGTGTTGAGAGCTCGGGTTACATGGGCTCCGAGGGACTCGAGCCCCTCAAAACGCTCGTGGAGCGTTCCTCCTGCTACGAAGGCCTGCACCTTCCGGTTGTGCAGGCCCTCCGCGTAGCGGGCCACCTCCCCCGCGGGAAGTAGGGAGGTATCTTGCCTGGCCCTCCTGTCGCGGCCGGGAGAGGGCCCCCGGACCTCGGAATCCGGGAGCACGGCCGGCGTCGCCGGCGTCTTTGTCGACGAAGTTTCCTCCGAAGACAAAGACGAAGATCGGGCGGGGTTCTCCGCCCGAGGGGGGATCATCGGGCCTTTCCCCGCCCCAGGCCGAAGGGCCCTCGGGGCCTCCTGCTCCGGGGGGACCACGTAGACCGAGGGGCTCCCCCCCTCGTCATCCACCGGCCAGAGGCACGGAGGCGCCGCCTCCGAGAACCTCACCTCCAGCCTCTCTGGCGCCAATGTCGCCGGGAGAGGCGAGAGGAGCGCCACTCGAACTGGCGACGGGGCGTAGTCCGCGGAATCGGACCCCGCCCCGCCGGTAACAACCTCCTTCCCCCGGGTCTCGACGGGGGCCTCCGGGGGCGGAGGCGTCGCCTCTGCCCGGGGCGCCGCCCGGGCATGTTCGGGTCCGGGAGCCGCATCCCGGGCCCTCACCGGCGTCGTCGCCGGCGTCGTCGTCGGGGCGGGGGTCTTTTGGACCCGGGGCCTCTTGGGCTCCGAGCCCCCGGCCGCATCCTTCCCTCGCTTATGAGACCCGGGGGTGGGAAGGGGCTTCCTCTCCGGAAGCCTGAGCCCGTAGGCCTCGGCCACCAGGTTCCGGGGAGGCCCCTCCCCCACGAGGCGCACGATGCGCTCGTGTTCGTCCGCGAAGTACCTCCCCAGGAGGTGCTCCGCCTTGTCCCTCGCCACCGGGTACGGGCACACTGCAAGAGGTAAAAAGTTAGTTGATTTCTCATAAAAAACTGCAAGTACAAAAATGCAGGGGATTTACGCCGCGTCACCGGCTTGACCAGAGGCCGCTGCTCCGGGCCCATGCCGATCCCCCTTCCCCCGCGTGAGAAGGGGGAAAGCCGCAGGAGCGCCAGCTCCTCCGCGGCGTCCCGCATCGAGCGGGCCTTCTTCGTCAGCACCACCTTCCCGAGGAGCTGGAACTCCTCGTCCGTCCACACCGGCGGCTTCGGTGCGGATGACCGGCTGTAGGTGGGAGGCTCCGAGGCGTAGACCACCGCCTCATCCCGGACCCGGAGGTAGAACCACCTCCGGAGCCAGTCCCCCCAGTGGTCCCGGGAGGCCGCCGCCGGGTAGTCCGCCACCCGGGAGGGCAGCATCTGGACCATCACCGAGCCAAAGGGGGACTTCGGTCCTCCCTTCACCAGGTGGGAGCTCCGCGCTGCCGGCTCGTAAAAGTACCGGAAGGCGCGGAGGGTGGGCTCCCGCCCGGTCACCGTCTCGTACAGCCAGATGAAGAGACCCATCCGGACTAGGGCGTTGGCGGTGAGGTGGTTGAGCGCCACCCCGTACTCCTTCAGGAACTCCCGGAGCATCGGGTGCACCGGGAGCCGGAGCCCTGCCTCGAGGAAGGCCTCAAAGGCCACAACCTCTCCGGGCCTGGGGCGGGGGGCTCCGTCCTTCTTTAGGGGGACCCGGATGTCCCCCTCTTCAACGACGCCCTTCTTGACCAGGGACTCCGCGTCCGAGGCCGAGAACTCGGAGGCCCAGAGGAAATCCGCGGGGATTTCCTCCGGGGGCACCTCCGTGGTCTTCGCTCGATGTAACACCCTGGTTTTGGGGGTGAAAAGTTTTTGCATAAAATCCTGCATGCATGTATCCCTGTAGCAGTAGCCAGATCAGCTGAACCCTAATCTCTCTCTCAAACCCTAAAAATCTCCAAATCTATTCTCTAGATCCAGATCAAGATCTGACCATCTAGATTTAACCTATCAGTTATTCTGAAGATAAAAGTCTTCAAAAACCAGATTGAATTCTAACCCTAACTCCCAGTATCTAAGTCTCTTTCTGTTTTCGAAAACAGGAAATTCAGATTTACCCCAAGTACCCCAGTTTCCAGATAATTGAGTTATCATGATCTAACCCTATCCACACTCAAGTAACTTTTGGAATATGTTCCTAGGTATACCCTCAACTTACTCCAAAAAGTTGGGAACCAGATTGTTTCATCTAAACACTTTTCGCAGTTTAGTCCAAATTTTACTGCGAATAAGTCCTTTTCTGTTTACCTGGAAGCCTGAAAAGGCTAAAATTTACAAATCAACTCCAACCTCAGAATTTCTTCAGGGAACACCTCCCAAATGCTATTTGATACATATTTCCCTTCTGTTTAAACTTCAAAATCTCTCCCCAATCACCAGAATTCAAGATCGACAAAATCCAGATCTATTTTACCCTAATTTTACCCTATTTTCGAAAATAGGTGAAATCCCTCAAACCTTATCAAATTTTCTCCAGATTTGAGCTAAATGAGTATTAATAGAAATATTATACTCATCCATTAAATCAAATTCCAAATTAAACCTCTCTAAGATCAAAATTACAAATTAGTCCATCTTTCAACCGAAATCATTACAATTTAGCCCCTGGTTCGACCAGCACCTCAGTTCTCGACCGGAACCAGTGCAACCGACCAGCTGCTACTTCGACCAGTGCTTGGGACTTCGACCACGACCTGGAACAGCGCACGAGCACGGGAGCCTTCGACCACGAGCGCGCCACTGCCGTTTGCTTCGCCTGCTGCCACGTGTGTGCTCGGCGTTGGCTACTGTGGATCTTCCCCGGCGCAACCCACAGCCTGTTGTTTTCTCCCGTTTGCACGCCACCAGCAACGGTCGACGCAGAAGCTTTGCGCCACGTGGAGAACTCGCCGCGGCCAGCCATCAACTTGCCTTCACATCACCTGTAAAGCCTTCACGGCCGCTGAACCAAGTCACCTCGACGCCAGCTCGCCGTGAAGTCGCAATCCTGTCATTTCTTGCCGGCTTCAACTCCCCGTGCACATCTAGCCGTTGCAACACCTCCAGCTCGCCTATTTATACCCCCTGGAGCTTAGCTTTACTTCGTACACTCCAAAACGCTAGAAAATCAACAGCAGCACAGTGTCTTCTTCTTCCCCGGTGAGCAGCAAAGAGGGAGCACGGTGCTAGCTTCAACCACTGCTTCATCCTTCGATCCAACACCCCCAGTGAGCTTCCCTCATCCCCCTCATGCTTCTCGAGCTTGGAATTTAGTTCAAATGCCTTCTGTCACCGGCAATCGCCGTGTTTCATCTAGAACTCCGACGAGCAATTAATCCTTAACCAAATCGATTTGATCTTCGAGCCAGTAGTGAAAGATGCTTAGAATAGCTCACTTAAGACCCCTGAGCTATTGGTTTGAACAAATTCGTTGTAAAACAAAAACCCCCAATTTCCAGCCATGAACATGAAATTGTACTTACTGATTTAGCTCCTCTGTTGAGCAATCTGTTAATCTAACTTCACCAATGCATTTCTAGTACCCTGAGGACCATACACAAGCAAGGAATTGAGCTCAATCACTTTAAATCAGAAATGCCCAAATTAGATTTGAGTTCATCTTTTCTCCAGCCAGTATCTTCCAAATCCAGCCGATCTAGCCCTAACCACTTTGCCATTTAGATGTTTTGGACCATTCTGAGCAACTTTGTCTTCTATCACGACTTCCAATTCGGCCTAGATTGTGAGATATAGCTATGCCCTAGTTGGCTGCACTGTTTATGTTGCATGTGCTCCAGGCCAGTCAACTTCCTTGCCGGTTTTCATCACTTTCCGGCCATCTCCTGCCCTAGATCCTGTTGAGACATTTGTTCCTGTTAAAAATGTCTAACTACCAGACAAAGTGGTGCATCATTTGGAGCCCTAGATCAAAAGATATGGCAAACCCTAATTTCTGGCCATGTCAACTCTATGTCAAACTATGCCAGCCAGTGGCATTAGCCCTGTTCACCCACCTCTGGTCATGCAAACCAAAAATTACCTTGTCAAACAGTTGCTTCACTACCTTGTGCATCATATGCTTGAATAAAAACCCATTTTGGCTACTAGAAACTGTTCAAACCATGTCAATGCCATTCTTGGGCATTGTCAGCCTATGTCAGCCAATGGCATTGGGCCATTTTGACCCCATCTGGGTATGCAAACTGAACATAACTTTGTCCCTTAGACTCCTAATGTTGTGATCTACATTTTATTCTACTGTCACAACTTGAGTTGAGCCCTCTATCATCCATCAACCCTATGTCGATGCCGTGAACCGAATGTCGACCTAAAGACGTTTGCTGTTTTTGAGCGAACCAGCCGCAGCCTTGATATCATTCTGATATTTTGGAACCTTTGGAACCTTCTAAACCTTTGACGATTAATCTTAACCTTGGTTTCCATAGTTTAACCCTAATCGCTTCCAAATCTTGTATCGCCGAGGCGCTTTTACCTTGCATTATCGCATATAGTGGAATAATAAGAGTAGGATTGATTGTAATGCCTGTTTGCTTGTTGATCCTTGTTCAGAGCAAGAGTCCGAGTTCGAAGACTTCGTCGCAGACCCGACATCAACTGCTGTTTCTTACGACGCGGAAGGCAAGTCATATTCTTGAACATCTTGAACCTATATTTTATGAAATGCTAGAATATACCTTGATTATAAAATAGTATTGCATGAATTGAGAAAAGAGATGAAATGGCAGCATCAGGCTGATGCCTGTGAAATGTGAATTGATCAAATAATGAGCCATGAACTAATATATTATGTATATTCATATTCATGAAATAAACCCCTAGCCGTGACCAGTATTTTGGTATGGAATGGTAAAAGCACTGGAGGTGCTTGGTCGCACAAGATGTGCCAGTACTGGAAGTGCATGGATTGTGGTATGAGCTGGTCACTGGCATATAAGGACCTAGAACCTTGTGTTGTGCGTCTAGTGGCATGATTAACGTGCCGACCGCAAGCCTGGTATGGGACAGGCCTGAACAAGTAGTATGTGGATCACACATGAAACCCCTATATGACAAACTCACGATTAACACGGGGTGCGCTCCAACACATATCACAGGATGTGATCATGCACGCTGACCCTGAGGGGTAGACGCCAATTAGTGGGGGTTGTGAAACCCTGCCACAACTGTGGTTTGCGTGAAGAAAACCACGGGGTCTGGGGTGAATTGTGTGTGAAACATGGCAAAAGTTCTTGTTATCTCCACCTTGCCACTCACAGTATGAAGTGAGTTAGGGGTCCAATCCTTGTGATAGGAAGGGCATGAAAGTGGATATATCTTGCGGGTAAATTGGTACCCCTCTGCAGAGTTAAAAATGTATTCGAATACTTCGTGCTCCCGAGTTTTAGGAGTATGCCGCGGTGGATTAAATCCACGGGGTGTGACACAAGTATTGCTTTATAAATTAAAATTTGTTAGTTCAAGATTACCCAAATGACATGTGTTGTCATGATAAGGGGTGCTGCCGTGGGCTATCATGTGTTGACGTGTCGCGGTAGTACCATAATTTAGTGATCATGTGATATCTAAGAGGCATGTGGATTGTGCCCTAAGTATATGAAATGCTGCCATGAGCATGAGATTTGAAAAGCTTGGAAGAAAAGTATTTTTGGAAAAACCCTCTCACCTCTTTTCCCTCAATAGCATAGGATCATGTCATCTCTACTATACGTATCTCTACTCTTACCTATGACTTGCTGAGTACGTAAGTGCTCACCCTTGCAACTTATCAACAATAGATGGAGTGCTACAATACCAAGACGAAGGCTTGGAAGATTTCGTGGATCCAGGAGGAAGAGAGCCAGTTCTGCCAGGACCCTGAAGTGTGCTGTTCTGCCGTCAACTTCTTACTACTGTGGGGGTTTCGCCTAGCTTCCGCCGAGTAGTTGTCTTTTGTTTTAATTAGACCATTTGTGCCGTGAAGGCATTGTATTACCCTTGTTGTATCAGGCCAGCAGGCCATACTGTTTATCAATGATATTTTGTAAGTTACTCTGCTGCAATGAACTCCTGTGCTTGACTTATCCTGGGAAGTCAGTGGTATGTATGTATGAGGCCAGCTGCAGCGAGCTAGGTCTCCACGGGAGTAGTCGTGGTACCCTGTGCGGGGCGCGACAAACAAAAGTGGTATCAGAGCAGCATGAGAACTTGACTGTAGGACGACACCTTTAGGAATTGGCTCGCCAGGAAGGCGTAGTTTATTTAAAAATCTATTTTCTAAAAACACTATTTTTTGAAAACAGGAGCCTTGTAGCTTCTAAAAGTTTCGGATTTCAAAAGTCTTACTTGGCTTTTCGAAAAATTCGGCAAGATGTCGAGAGAGCGTTCTGCTTTTATAGAGTGCCTCAGGAGTTGGGCTACGTTGCTACGGCACATAGCCTAGTTCTTTTGGTAGAACCTTGTTCGAGTAGTTAGTCGACCGTCGTGGAGGATTAGCTGGGAAAGGGTAGTATAGATTGAGCAGGTGGATGCTCTTGCTAGCTTTTGTGCTCCGCCGTTGCTTTCGTAATGGTTAATTTGTTTACTATGGCTAGAAGCCTAAGTGTTTTGTGCATTAAATAGTTACATTAATTTCCGCATTAGTGCCCTAGTTCTCTCTCTTAGTTAGTTAGACCTATCTGCCTTCCTTCAGAAGAATCAGTATGGTGTACACGAAGAGAAGATCGCAAGGTAGTCGAGAGGACAGGGAGCAAGCTTCGCCCAGGGAAGACCCAGCAAGGAGAGGATCTTCATCTCAACAGAGACCCCAGGAATCAAACCTTTCTCAGGAAGATCAGCCAACCCTCCAAGAAATTCTTCTCTCCATGGAAAAGAGCAGGCAGGAGGCACAAGCTGCCCACACCCAGTTGTTGGCTCAGATCATTCAAAAGATGCCAGGAGGGACATCTGAAGGAACTGCTGTTGGAACCCGGCTATCGGATTTTCAGAAGACCCGACCACCAACATTTGCTAGTGCAACTGATCCCATCGTCGCCGATGATTGGCTCAGGGACATCGAGAGGAAGTTGGATACAGTTCGTTGTAACGACCGAGAGAAAGTTTTATTCGGATCACACCAACTTACAGGAGCAGAAGCCGCATGGTGGATAAACTATCAAGAGGCTCACCCTGACAAGGATAACATATCCTGGACGGAATTTAAAGAACAATTTCGGAAATTTCATGTACCCATCGGTGTCATAGCCGCCAAACGCCGAGAGTTCCGAAACTTGGTACAAGGGAGCCAGACCGTTACAGAATATCTGCACCGATTTAGCCATCTAGCTCGCTACGCGCCAGGAGACATCGACACGGAAGACAAAAAGATTGAGCGCTTCACCGAAGGACTTCAGCACTATCTGCAGTACCAGATTGCCTCCCACGAATTTTCAGAGTTCCAAACCTTAGTCAATCGGGTATTGAAGGTGGAAGAAAAGAGGAGCATAGGAGAAGAAAGTCGAAAAAGAAAGATGCTACAGCAAGCACGGCCGCCAGCCAACCCAACCAGGGGAAGAGCCCCAACATCTCCCAATTTCCGACCAGTCTACCAAGCACCAAGATCACCAGCAACACCGTCATGTCCAAGTTGCAAAGGAGCTCACTACCAAAGGGACTGCCCTCATGCTAGAACTCAGTGTTTTCACTGTGGGCAGTATGGACACCGCAAAGACAGCTGTCCTTGGATTCAGCTCCCAACGTCAATAGCAAGATCGCAAGCTGGAACACCGACGATGACATCCAGAACCACAGCTTCACCACCATTGCAGAGCCCCAGAGGAAGTTCGCCCAACAGAGGAGGGACCATAGCAGGCCGAGAACGAGGAAGAGGAAGAGGACAGATGGGAAGCCGAGGAGGCCGATTAAACTTCACCTCTCTTCAAGAAGCAAACGACGCCACCAATATTCTCCTAGGTAGATTCTTGAACCAGTCTGCATATGCTTTAATACTGTTGATCCTGGAGTTACAAATTCATTCATATCAGAAGATTTTGCATTTAAAGTGGGAATAAATATGGTACCTCTAGAGTACTCTATGGTTATACAGACCCCAGGAGCTAAGTTGCCTGTATATTCAGCTTGCCATCATATATAACCTTCAGAGTAGAAGGGGAAGAGTTTATGGCTAGCCTATTAGTCCTAAAACTGCAAAGCCTAGATATTATATTGGGAATGGATTGGTTATCCCAACATAAAAGTCTAGTGGATTGTGAGAGGAAAACTCTAAGCCTTGTTAGTAAGTAACCAAGGAAAGAAAGTCTTGTTCCATATGGACAAGTCATTAGTCGAGAAACTACAAGGGTCTATTCAAGCACTTTAGAAGATATGCTTGGATCAATTGCCCATAGTACAGGAATACTCGGACGTATTCCCAAAAAGAACTCCCAGGGATGCCACCTGATAGGGAGATAAAGTTTACCATTGAGCTTAAACCAGGAGCGGCACCTATAGCTAAGAGACCATATAGGATGCCGGTAGCAGACTTAGAAGAGTTGAAAAGTCAGCTAGAGGAGCTAGAGAGTAAAGAATTTACTGACCTAGTGCTTTACCTTGGGGAGCCCCAATGCTGTTGAAGAAAGATGGAACTCTAAGAATGTGCGTGGATTACCAAGCGCTGAATGAGGTGACCATTAAGGACAAGAATTCACTGCCAAAGAATGATGAACTATTCGACCAACTTCGAGGAGCCAGAATATTCTCCAAGATAGCCCAAAAGCCCGGCTATCACCAACTGGAAATCAGGAAGAAGGACATAACCAAGACTGCTTTCACTACAAGATACGGGCTGTACGAGTTTACTGCAACCTTCATGAACATCTTGAACAACACATTCATGGATCATCTCGATAAGTTGTCATTGTGCTCATAGACGACACCCTCATCTACTCCAGAAGTCCAGAGGAACATAAGCGGCACTTGCACAAAGACTTGAGAAGACCAAGAGAGTGCAAGTTCTATGCCAAATCCGACAAGTGTGAATTTTGGATGACGAAGATTGCATTTCTCGGCCATGTTTTGACAGAAAAAGGAATTTTAGTGGACTCGGCCAAGATCGCTGTGATCAAGGAATGGAAGCAACCTACCAGCGTGTCAGAGATCAGAAGCTTTTTGGGATTAGCAGGTTACTATCAGAGATTTATTGGAGGATCTTCTCAGATTGCTAAATCCCTTACCAATCGGTTTAGGAAGGAAGTCACATTCGAATGGACCACCAAGTGCGAGGGAAGTTTCCAGAAACTTAAGGAAAAGTTAACAACCACACCAGTCCTCACATTGCCAGATAGTAAGGATGACTTCGAAGTGTTCTGTGATGCTTTGAAGACTAAGCATAGGCTGTGTGTTGATACAAAAAGGCCAAGTGGTAGCTTATGCTTCACGACAGCTAAAGCTGCATAAGGAAAACTACCCTATTCATAACTTGGAGTTAGCAGCAGTAGTACATGCCTTGAGGATATGGCAACATTACTTGCTTGGGAATAAGTGTGAAATCTACACAGATCATAAGAATTGCAAGTATATTTTCACCCAGGCAAAACTCAACATGCGCCCACATCGTTGGCTAGAGCTAATCAAGGACTATGACCTCAGCATTCTCTACCACCCAAGAAAAGCCAATGTGGTAGCAGACGCTTTGAGTAGAAAGGCCTACACTTTACAAGAAGTTGTGTTGAATAACCCACACTTACAGCAAGAATTGCAAGGACTAGAGATAGAAGTGGTACCGTCAGGGAGGTTAGCCACTCTCACAGTAATATCCTGACTCAAGGGACAAATAGAGAGTGCTCAAAAGGAAGATAAAAGAAATCTGCAAGATCAAGAGCCGAATTAGATTAGGTAAGGCTCAGGATTTTTCTGAGGACGAACAAGGAATTGTATGGTACCAAGGAAGGATCTGTGTACCTCAAAGCGCAGACCTCAAGGAGTTGATTCTGCGTGAAGCTCATAAAACACCATACTCAATACACCCTGGTAACATCAAGATGTATCAGGACTTGAAAACTCGATTTTGGTAGGTCGATATGAGGAAAGAAATTGCGGCATACATTATAAGAGGTGACACGTGCCATAGGATCAAGGCCAACCCTCAGAAGATAGTCTCAGATCGTGGAAGTCAGTTTACATCAAAGTTTTGGGACCAACTTCATGAAACCTTGGGAACCTAGATGCAGATCAGCACTGCATATCACCCACAGTCAGGTGGGCAAACTGAGAGAGTCAATCAGATCCTGGAAGATTTGCTAAGAGCTTGCATTTTGGATAATGGGATTTCATGGGAAAAATGCTTACCACTTACAGAATTTACCTATAACAACAGTTATCAGGCTAGTCTGTAAATGGCACCATTTGGGAGCTTTATATGAACATAAGTGCAGAACCCCATTACTTTGGAACGAGTTAGGAGGAAGGAACGTATCGGACCATTCAAGATACTCAAGAGAAAGAGGAGAAGTGTCCTATAAACTGGAACTACCATCAGAACTAGGAGGAGTACATGATGTGTTCCATGTCTCTCAACTTTGGAAATGCCTGGAAGAACCCACGGACCGGGTAGAAACTCTTGGTATTTCGTTGCAGAAGAACCTCACCTACCTTGAGCAACCACTCCGGATTGTAGCCAGAGATGAGCGTCAACTTCAAAGAAAGAGGATCAAGCTATGCAAAGTTCAATGGAAAAAGAGGAAGATTGGCTTCAGACCTATCCCCATCTTTTCTTTTCTCTAGGTAAATCTCGGGGCGAGATTTCTTTAAGGAGGGTAGGCTTGTAACACCCTGGTTTTGGGGGTGAAAAGTTTTTGCATAAAATCCTGCATGCATGTATCCCTGTAGCAGTAGCCAGATCAGCTGAACCCTAATCTCTCTCTCAAACCCTAAAAATCTCCAAATCTATTCTCTAGATCCAGATCAAGATCTGACCATCTAGATTTAACCTATCAGTTATTCTGAAGATAAAAGTCTTCAGAAACCAGATTGAATTCTAACCCTAACTCCCAGTATCTAAGTCTCTTTCTGTTTTCGAAAACAGGAAATTCAGATTTACCCCAAGTACCCCAGTTTCCAGATAATTGAGTTATCATGATCTAACCCTATCCAGACTCAAGTAACTTTTGGAATATGTTCCTAGGTATACCCTCAACTTACTCCAAAAAGTTGGGAACCAGATTGTTTCATCTAAACACTTTTCGCAGTTTAGTCCAAATTTTACTGCGAATAAGTCCTTTTCTGTTTACCTGGAAGCCTGAAAAGGCTAAAATTTACAAATCAACTCCAACCTCAGAATTTCTTCAGGGAACACCTCCCAAATGCTATTTGATACATATTTCCCTTCTGTTTAAACTTCAAAATCTCTCCCCAATCACCAGAATTCAAGATCGACAAAATCCAGATCTATTTTACCCTAATTTTACCCTATTTTCGAAAATAGGTGAAATCCCTCAAACCTTATCAAATTTTCTCCAGATTTGAGCTAAATGAGTATTAATAGAAATATTATACTCATCCATTAAATCAAATTCCAAATTAAACCTCTCTAAGATCAAAATTACAAATTAGTCCATCTTTCAACCGAAATCATTACAATTTAGCCCCTGGTTCGACCAGCACCTCAGTTCTCGACCGGAACCAGTGCAACCGACCAGCTGCTACTTCGACCAGTGCTTGGGACTTCGACCACGACCTGGAACAGCGCACGAGCACGGGAGCCTTCGACCACGAGCGCGCCACTGCCGTTTGCTTCGCCTGCTGCCACGTGTGTGCTCGGCGTTGGCTACTGTGGATCTTCCCCGGCGCAACCCACAGCCTGTTGTTTTCTCCCGTTTGCACGCCACCAGCAACGGTCGACGCAGAAGCTTTGCGCCACGTGGAGAACTCGCCGCGGCCAGCCATCAACTTGCCTTCACATCACCTGTAAAGCCTTCACGGCCGCTGAACCAAGTCACCTCGACGCCAGCTCGCCGTGAAGTCGCAATCCTGTCATTTCTTGCCGGCTTCAACTCCCCGTGCACATCTAGCCGTTGCAACACCTCCAGCTCGCCTATTTATACCCCCTGGAGCTTAGCTTTACTTCGTACACTCCAAAACGCTAGAAAATCAACAGCAGCACAGTGTCTTCTTCTTCCCCGGTGAGCAGCAAAGAGGGAGCACGGTGCTAGCTTCAACCACTGCTTCATCCTTCGATCCAACACCCCCAGTGAGCTTCCCTCATCCCCCTCATGCTTCTCGAGCTTGGAATTTAGTTCAAATGCCTTCTGTCACCGGCAATCGCCGTGTTTCATCTAGAACTCCGACGAGCAATTAATCCTTAACCAAATCGATTTGATCTTCGAGCCAGTAGTGAAAGATGCTTAGAATAGCTCACTTAAGACCCCTGAGCTATTGGTTTGAACAAATTCGTTGTAAAACAAAAACCCCCAATTTCCAGCCATGAACATGAAATTGTACTTACTGATTTAGCTCCTCTGTTGAGCAATCTGTTAATCTAACTTCACCAATGCATTTCTAGTACCCTGAGGACCATACACAAGCAAGGAATTGAGCTCAATCACTTTAAATCAGAAATGCCCAAATTAGATTTGAGTTCATCTTTTCTCCAGCCAGTATCTTCCAAATCCAGCCGATCTAGCCCTAACCACTTTGCCATTTAGATGTTTTGGACCATTCTGAGCAACTTTGTCTTCTATCACGACTTCCAATTCGGCCTAGATTGTGAGATATAGCTATGCCCTAGTTGGCTGCACTGTTTATGTTGCATGTGCTCCAGGCCAGTCAACTTCCTTGCCGGTTTTCATCACTTTCCGGCCATCTCCTGCCCTAGATCCTGTTGAGACATTTGTTCCTGTTAAAAATGTCTAACTACCAGACAAAGTGGTGCATCATTTGGAGCCCTAGATCAAAAGATATGGCAAACCCTAATTTCTGGCCATGTCAACTCTATGTCAAACTATGCCAGCCAGTGGCATTAGCCCTGTTCACCCACCTCTGGTCATGCAAACCAAAAATTACCTTGTCAAACAGTTGCTTCACTACCTTGTGCATCATATGCTTGAATAAAAACCCATTTTGGCTACTAGAAACTGTTCAAACCATGTCAATGCCATTCTTGGGCATTGTCAGCCTATGTCAGCCAATGGCATTGGGCCATTTTGACCCCATCTGGGTATGCAAACTGAACATAACTTTGTCCCTTAGACTCCTAATGTTGTGATCTACATTTTATTCTACTGTCACAACTTGAGTTGAGCCCTCTATCATCCATCAACCCTATGTCGATGCCGTGAACCGAATGTCGACCTAAAGACGTTTGCTGTTTTTGAGCGAACCAGCCGCAGCCTTGATATCATTCTGATATTTTGGAACCTTTGGAACCTTCTAAACCTTTGACGATTAATCTTAACCTTGGTTTCCATAGTTTAACCCTAATCGCTTCCAAATCTTGTATCGCCGAGGCGCTTTTACCTTGCATTATCGCATATAGTGGAATAATAAGAGTAGGATTGATTGTAATGCCTGTTTGCTTGTTGATCCTTGTTCAGAGCAAGAGTCCGAGTTCGAAGACTTCGTCGCAGACCCGACATCAACTGCTGTTTCTTACGACGCGGAAGGCAAGTCATATTCTTGAACATCTTGAACCTATATTTTATGAAATGCTAGAATATACCTTGATTATAAAATAGTATTGCATGAATTGAGAAAAGAGATGAAATGGCAGCATCAGGCTGATGCCTGTGAAATGTGAATTGATCAAATAATGAGCCATGAACTAATATATTATGTATATTCATATTCATGAAATAAACCCCTAGCCGTGACCAGTATTTTGGTATGGAATGGTAAAAGCACTGGAGGTGCTTGGTCGCACAAGATGTGCCAGTACTGGAAGTGCATGGATTGTGGTATGAGCTGGTCACTGGCATATAAGGACCTAGAACCTTGTGTTGTGCGTCTAGTGGCATGATTAACGTGCCGACCGCAAGCCTGGTATGGGACAGGCCTGAACAAGTAGTATGTGGATCACACATGAAACCCCTATATGACAAACTCACGATTAACACGGGGTGCGCTCCAACACATATCACAGGATGTGATCATGCACGCTGACCCTGAGGGGTAGACGCCAATTAGTGGGGGTTGTGAAACCCTGCCACAACTGTGGTTTGCGTGAAGAAAACCACGGGGTCTGGGGTGAATTGTGTGTGAAACATGGCAAAAGTTCTTGTTATCTCCACCTTGCCACTCACAGTATGAAGTGAGTTAGGGGTCCAATCCTTGTGATAGGAAGGGCATGAAAGTGGATATATCTTGCGGGTAAATTGGTACCCCTCTGCAGAGTTAAAAATGTATTCGAATACTTCGTGCTCCCGAGTTTTAGGAGTATGCCGCGGTGGATTAAATCCACGGGGTGTGACACAAGTATTGCTTTATAAATTAAAATTTGTTAGTTCAAGATTACCCAAATGACATGTGTTGTCATGATAAGGGGTGCTGCCGTGGGCTATCATGTGTTGACGTGTCGCGGTAGTACCATAATTTAGTGATCATGTGATATCTAAGAGGCATGTGGATTGTGCCCTAAGTATATGAAATGCTGCCATGAGCATGAGATTTGAAAAGCTTGGAAGAAAAGTATTTTTGGAAAAACCCTCTCACCTCTTTTCCCTCAATAGCATAGGATCATGTCATCTCTACTATACGTATCTCTACTCTTACCTATGACTTGCTGAGTACGTAAGTGCTCACCCTTGCAACTTATCAACAATAGATGGAGTGCTACAATACCAAGACGAAGGCTTGGAAGATTTCGTGGATCCAGGAGGAAGAGAGCCAGTTCTGCCAGGACCCTGAAGTGTGCTGTTCTGCCGTCAACTTCTTACTACTGTGGGGGTTTCGCCTAGCTTCCGCCGAGTAGTTGTCTTTTGTTTTAATTAGACCATTTGTGCCGTGAAGGCATTGTATTACCCTTGTTGTATCAGGCCAGCAGGCCATACTGTTTATCAATGATATTTTGTAAGTTACTCTGCTGCAATGAACTCCTGTGCTTGACTTATCCTGGGAAGTCAGTGGTATGTATGTATGAGGCCAGCTGCAGCGAGCTAGGTCTCCACGGGAGTAGTCGTGGTACCCTGTGCGGGGCGCGACAAACAAAAGTGGTATCAGAGCAGCATGAGAACTTGACTGTAGGACGACACCTTTAGGAATTGGCTCGCCAGGAAGGCGTAGTTTATTTAAAAATCTATTTTCTAAAAACACTATTTTTTGAAAACAGGAGCCTTGTAGCTTCTAAAAGTTTCGGATTTCAAAAGTCTTACTTGGCTTTTCGAAAAATTCGGCAAGATGTCGAGAGAGCGTTCTGCTTTTATAGAGTGCCTCAGGAGTTGGGCTACGTTGCTACGGCACATAGCCTAGTTCTTTTGGTAGAACCTTGTTCGAGTAGTTAGTCGACCGTCGTGGAGGATTAGCTGGGAAAGGGTAGTATAGATTGAGCAGGTGGATGCTCTTGCTAGCTTTTGTGCTCCGCCGTTGCTTTCGTAATGGTTAATTTGTTTACTATGGCTAGAAGCCTAAGTGTTTTGTGCATTAAATAGTTACATTAATTTCCGCATTAGTGCCCTAGTTCTCTCTCTTAGTTAGTTAGACCTATCTGCCTTCCTTCAGAAGAATCAGTATGGTGTACACGAAGAGAAGATCGCAAGGTAGTCGAGAGGACAGGGAGCAAGCTTCGCCCAGGGAAGACCCAGCAAGGAGAGGATCTTCATCTCAACAGAGACCCCAGGAATCAAACCTTTCTCAGGAAGATCAGCCAACCCTCCAAGAAATTCTTCTCTCCATGGAAAAGAGCAGGCAGGAGGCACAAGCTGCCCACACCCAGTTGTTGGCTCAGATCATTCAAAAGATGCCAGGAGGGACATCTGAAGGAACTGCTGTTGGAACCCGGCTATCGGATTTTCAGAAGACCCGACCACCAACATTTGCTAGTGCAACTGATCCCATCGTCGCCGATGATTGGCTCAGGGACATCGAGAGGAAGTTGGATACAGTTCGTTGTAACGACCGAGAGAAAGTTTTATTCGGATCACACCAACTTACAGGAGCAGAAGCCGCATGGTGGATAAACTATCAAGAGGCTCACCCTGACAAGGATAACATATCCTGGACGGAATTTAAAGAACAATTTCGGAAATTTCATGTACCCATCGGTGTCATAGCCGCCAAACGCCGAGAGTTCCGAAACTTGGTACAAGGGAGCCAGACCGTTACAGAATATCTGCACCGATTTAGCCATCTAGCTCGCTACGCGCCAGGAGACATCGACACGGAAGACAAAAAGATTGAGCGCTTCACCGAAGGACTTCAGCACTATCTGCAGTACCAGATTGCCTCCCACGAATTTTCAGAGTTCCAAACCTTAGTCAATCGGGTATTGAAGGTGGAAGAAAAGAGGAGCATAGGAGAAGAAAGTCGAAAAAGAAAGATGCTACAGCAAGCACGGCCGCCAGCCAACCCAACCAGGGGAAGAGCCCCAACATCTCCCAATTTCCGACCAGTCTACCAAGCACCAAGATCACCAGCAACACCGTCATGTCCAAGTTGCAAAGGAGCTCACTACCAAAGGGACTGCCCTCATGCTAGAACTCAGTGTTTTCACTGTGGGCAGTATGGACACCGCAAAGACAGCTGTCCTTGGATTCAGCTCCCAACGTCAATAGCAAGATCGCAAGCTGGAACACCGACGATGACATCCAGAACCACAGCTTCACCACCATTGCAGAGCCCCAGAGGAAGTTCGCCCAACAGAGGAGGGACCATAGCAGGCCGAGAACGAGGAAGAGGAAGAGGACAGATGGGAAGCCGAGGAGGCCGATTAAACTTCACCTCTCTTCAAGAAGCAAACGACGCCACCAATATTCTCCTAGGTAGATTCTTGAACCAGTCTGCATATGCTTTAATACTGTTGATCCTGGAGTTACAAATTCATTCATATCAGAAGATTTTGCATTTAAAGTGGGAATAAATATGGTACCTCTAGAGTACTCTATGGTTATACAGACCCCAGGAGCTAAGTTGCCTGTATATTCAGCTTGCCATCATATATAACCTTCAGAGTAGAAGGGGAAGAGTTTATGGCTAGCCTATTAGTCCTAAAACTGCAAAGCCTAGATATTATATTGGGAATGGATTGGTTATCCCAACATAAAAGTCTAGTGGATTGTGAGAGGAAAACTCTAAGCCTTGTTAGTAAGTAACCAAGGAAAGAAAGTCTTGTTCCATATGGACAAGTCATTAGTCGAGAAACTACAAGGGTCTATTCAAGCACTTTAGAAGATATGCTTGGATCAATTGCCCATAGTACAGGAATACTCGGACGTATTCCCAAAAAGAACTCCCAGGGATGCCACCTGATAGGGAGATAAAGTTTACCATTGAGCTTAAACCAGGAGCGGCACCTATAGCTAAGAGACCATATAGGATGCCGGTAGCAGACTTAGAAGAGTTGAAAAGTCAGCTAGAGGAGCTAGAGAGTAAAGAATTTACTGACCTAGTGCTTTACCTTGGGGAGCCCCAATGCTGTTGAAGAAAGATGGAACTCTAAGAATGTGCGTGGATTACCAAGCGCTGAATGAGGTGACCATTAAGGACAAGAATTCACTGCCAAAGAATGATGAACTATTCGACCAACTTCGAGGAGCCAGAATATTCTCCAAGATAGCCCAAAAGCCCGGCTATCACCAACTGGAAATCAGGAAGAAGGACATAACCAAGACTGCTTTCACTACAAGATACGGGCTGTACGAGTTTACTGCAACCTTCATGAACATCTTGAACAACACATTCATGGATCATCTCGATAAGTTGTCATTGTGCTCATAGACGACACCCTCATCTACTCCAGAAGTCCAGAGGAACATAAGCGGCACTTGCACAAAGACTTGAGAAGACCAAGAGAGTGCAAGTTCTATGCCAAATCCGACAAGTGTGAATTTTGGATGACGAAGATTGCATTTCTCGGCCATGTTTTGACAGAAAAAGGAATTTTAGTGGACTCGGCCAAGATCGCTGTGATCAAGGAATGGAAGCAACCTACCAGCGTGTCAGAGATCAGAAGCTTTTTGGGATTAGCAGGTTACTATCAGAGATTTATTGGAGGATCTTCTCAGATTGCTAAATCCCTTACCAATCGGTTTAGGAAGGAAGTCACATTCGAATGGACCACCAAGTGCGAGGGAAGTTTCCAGAAACTTAAGGAAAAGTTAACAACCACACCAGTCCTCACATTGCCAGATAGTAAGGATGACTTCGAAGTGTTCTGTGATGCTTTGAAGACTAAGCATAGGCTGTGTGTTGATACAAAAAGGCCAAGTGGTAGCTTATGCTTCACGACAGCTAAAGCTGCATAAGGAAAACTACCCTATTCATAACTTGGAGTTAGCAGCAGTAGTACATGCCTTGAGGATATGGCAACATTACTTGCTTGGGAATAAGTGTGAAATCTACACAGATCATAAGAATTGCAAGTATATTTTCACCCAGGCAAAACTCAACATGCGCCCACATCGTTGGCTAGAGCTAATCAAGGACTATGACCTCAGCATTCTCTACCACCCAAGAAAAGCCAATGTGGTAGCAGACGCTTTGAGTAGAAAGGCCTACACTTTACAAGAAGTTGTGTTGAATAACCCACACTTACAGCAAGAATTGCAAGGACTAGAGATAGAAGTGGTACCGTCAGGGAGGTTAGCCACTCTCACAGTAATATCCTGACTCAAGGGACAAATAGAGAGTGCTCAAAAGGAAGATAAAAGAAATCTGCAAGATCAAGAGCCGAATTAGATTAGGTAAGGCTCAGGATTTTTCTGAGGACGAACAAGGAATTGTATGGTACCAAGGAAGGATCTGTGTACCTCAAAGCGCAGACCTCAAGGAGTTGATTCTGCGTGAAGCTCATAAAACACCATACTCAATACACCCTGGTAACATCAAGATGTATCAGGACTTGAAAACTCGATTTTGGTAGGTCGATATGAGGAAAGAAATTGCGGCATACATTATAAGAGGTGACACGTGCCATAGGATCAAGGCCCCCTCAGAAGATAGTCTCAGATCGTGGAAGTCAGTTTACATCAAAGTTTTGGGACCAACTTCATGAAACCTTGGGAACCTAGATGCAGATCAGCACTGCATATCACCCACAGTCAGGTGGGCAAACTGAGAGAGTCAATCAGATCCTGGAAGATTTGCTAAGAGCTTGCATTTTGGATAATGGGATTTCATGGGAAAAATGCTTACCACTTACAGAATTTACCTATAACAACAGTTATCAGGCTAGTCTGTAAATGGCACCATTTGGGAGCTTTATATGAACATAAGTGCAGAACCCCATTACTTTGGAACGAGTTAGGAGGAAGGAACGTATCGGACCATTCAAGATACTCAAGAGAAAGAGGAGAAGTGTCCTATAAACTGGAACTACCATCAGAACTAGGAGGAGTACATGATGTGTTCCATGTCTCTCAACTTTGGAAATGCCTGGAAGAACCCACGGACCGGGTAGAAACTCTTGGTATTTCGTTGCAGAAGAACCTCACCTACCTTGAGCAACCACTCCGGATTGTAGCCAGAGATGAGCGTCAACTTCAAAGAAAGAGGATCAAGCTATGCAAAGTTCAATGGAAAAAGAGGAAGATTGGCTTCAGACCTATCCCCATCTTTTCTTTTCTCTAGGTAAATCTCGGGGCGAGATTTCTTTAAGGAGGGTAGGCTTGTAACACCCTGGTTTTGGGGGTGAAAAGTTTTTGCATAAAATCCTGCATGCATGTATCCCTGTAGCAGTAGCCAGATCAGCTGAACCCTAATCTCTCTCTCAAACCCTAAAAATCTCCAAATCTATTCTCTAGATCCAGATCAAGATCTGACCATCTAGATTTAACCTATCAGTTATTCTGAAGATAAAAGTCTTCAGAAACCAGATTGAATTCTAACCCTAACTCCCAGTATCTAAGTCTCTTTCTGTTTTCGAAAACAGGAAATTCAGATTTACCCCAAGTACCCCAGTTTCCAGATAATTGAGTTATCATGATCTAACCCTATCCAGACTCAAGTAACTTTTGGAATATGTTCCTAGGTATACCCTCAACTTACTCCAAAAAGTTGGGAACCAGATTGTTTCATCTAAACACTTTTCGCAGTTTAGTCCAAATTTTACTGCGAATAAGTCCTTTTCTGTTTACCTGGAAGCCTGAAAAGGCTAAAATTTACAAATCAACTCCAACCTCAGAATTTCTTCAGGGAACACCTCCCAAATGCTATTTGATACATATTTCCCTTCTGTTTAAACTTCAAAATCTCTCCCCAATCACCAGAATTCAAGATCGACAAAATCCAGATCTATTTTACCCTAATTTTACCCTATTTTCGAAAATAGGTGAAATCCCTCAAACCTTATCAAATTTTCTCCAGATTTGAGCTAAATGAGTATTAATAGAAATATTATACTCATCCATTAAATCAAATTCCAAATTAAACCTCTCTAAGATCAAAATTACAAATTAGTCCATCTTTCAACCGAAATCATTACAATTTAGCCCCTGGTTCGACCAGCACCTCAGTTCTCGACCGGAACCAGTGCAACCGACCAGCTGCTACTTCGACCAGTGCTTGGGACTTCGACCACGACCTGGAACAGCGCACGAGCACGGGAGCCTTCGACCACGAGCGCGCCACTGCCGTTTGCTTCGCCTGCTGCCACGTGTGTGCTCGGCGTTGGCTACTGTGGATCTTCCCCGGCGCAACCCACAGCCTGTTGTTTTCTCCCGTTTGCACGCCACCAGCAACGGTCGACGCAGAAGCTTTGCGCCACGTGGAGAACTCGCCGCGGCCAGCCATCAACTTGCCTTCACATCACCTGTAAAGCCTTCACGGCCGCTGAACCAAGTCACCTCGACGCCAGCTCGCCGTGAAGTCGCAATCCTGTCATTTCTTGCCGGCTTCAACTCCCCGTGCACATCTAGCCGTTGCAACACCTCCAGCTCGCCTATTTATACCCCCTGGAGCTTAGCTTTACTTCGTACACTCCAAAACGCTAGAAAATCAACAGCAGCACAGTGTCTTCTTCTTCCCCGGTGAGCAGCAAAGAGGGAGCACGGTGCTAGCTTCAACCACTGCTTCATCCTTCGATCCAACACCCCCAGTGAGCTTCCCTCATCCCCCTCATGCTTCTCGAGCTTGGAATTTAGTTCAAATGCCTTCTGTCACCGGCAATCGCTGTGTTTCATCTAGAACTCCGACGAGCAATTAATCCTTAACCAAATCGATTTGATCTTCGAGCCAGTAGTGAAAGATGCTTAGAATAGCTCACTTAAGACCCCTGAGCTATTGGTTTGAACAAATTCGTTATAAAACAAAAACCCCCAATTTCCAGCCATGAACATGAAATTGTACTTACTGATTTAGCTCCTCTGTTGAGCAATCTGTTAATCTAACTTCACCAATGCATTTCTAGTACCCTGAGGACCATACACAAGCAAGGAATTGAGCTCAATCACTTTAAATCAGAAATGCCCAAATTAGATTTGAGTTCATCTTTTCTCCAGCCAGTATCTTCCAAATCCAGCCGATCTAGCCCTAACCACTTTGCCATTTAGATGTTTTGGACCATTCTGAGCAACTTTGTCTTCTATCACGACTTCCAATTCGGCCTAGATTGTGAGATATAGCTATGCCCTAGTTGGCTGCACTGTTTATGTTGCATGTGCTCCAGGCCAGTCAACTTCCTTGCCGGTTTTCATCACTTTCCGGCCATCTCCTGCCCTAGATCCTGTTGAGACATTTGTTCCTGTTAAAAATGTCTAACTACCAGACAAAGTGGTGCATCATTTGGAGCCCTAGATCAAAAGATATGGCAAACCCTAATTTCTGGCCATGTCAACTCTATGTCAAACTATGCCAGCCAGTGGCATTAGCCCTGTTCACCCACCTCTGGTCATGCAAACCAAAAATTACCTTGTCAAACAGTTGCTTCACTACCTTGTGCATCATATGCTTGAATAAAAACCCATTTTGGCTACTAGAAACTGTTCAAACCATGTCAATGCCATTCTTGGGCATTGTCAGCCTATGTCAGCCAATGGCATTGGGCCATTTTGACCCCATCTGGGTATGCAAACTGAACATAACTTTGTCCCTTAGACTCCTAATGTTGTGATCTACATTTTATTCTACTGTCACAACTTGAGTTGAGCCCTCTATCATCCATCAACCCTATGTCGATGCCGTGAACCGAATGTCGACCTAAAGACGTTTGCTGTTTTTGAGCGAACCAGCCGCAGCCTTGATATCATTCTGATATTTTGGAACCTTTGGAACCTTCTAAACCTTTGACGATTAATCTTAACCTTGGTTTCCATAGTTTAACCCTAATCGCTTCCAAATCTTGTATCGCCGAGGCGCTTTTACCTTGCATTATCGCATATAGTGGAATAATAAGAGTAGGATTGATTGTAATGCCTGTTTGCTTGTTGATCCTTGTTCAGAGCAAGAGTCCGAGTTCGAAGACTTCGTCGCAGACCCGACATCAACTGCTGTTTCTTACGACGCGGAAGGCAAGTCATATTCTTGAACATCTTGAACCTATATTTTATGAAATGCTAGAATATACCTTGATTATAAAATAGTATTGCATGAATTGAGAAAAGAGATGAAATGGCAGCATCAGGCTGATGCCTGTGAAATGTGAATTGATCAAATAATGAGCCATGAACTAATATATTATGTATATTCATATTCATGAAATAAACCCCTAGCCGTGACCAGTATTTTGGTATGGAATGGTAAAAGCACTGGAGGTGCTTGGTCGCACAAGATGTGCCAGTACTGGAAGTGCATGGATTGTGGTATGAGCTGGTCACTGGCATATAAGGACCTAGAACCTTGTGTTGTGCGTCTAGTGGCATGATTAACGTGCCGACCGCAAGCCTGGTATGGGACAGGCCTGAACAAGTAGTATGTGGATCACACATGAAACCCCTATATGACAAACTCACGATTAACACGGGGTGCGCTCCAACACATATCACAGGATGTGATCATGCACGCTGACCCTGAGGGGTAGACGCCAATTAGTGGGGGTTGTGAAACCCTGCCACAACTGTGGTTTGCGTGAAGAAAACCACGGGGTCTGGGGTGAATTGTGTGTGAAACATGGCAAAAGTTCTTGTTATCTCCACCTTGCCACTCACAGTATGAAGTGAGTTAGGGGTCCAATCCTTGTGATAGGAAGGGCATGAAAGTGGATATATCTTGCGGGTAAATTGGTACCCCTCTGCAGAGTTAAAAATGTATTCGAATACTTCGTGCTCCCGAGTTTTAGGAGTATGCCGCGGTGGATTAAATCCACGGGGTGTGACACAAGTATTGCTTTATAAATTAAAATTTGTTAGTTCAAGATTACCCAAATGACATGTGTTGTCATGATAAGGGGTGCTGCCGTGGGCTATCATGTGTTGACGTGTCGCGGTAGTACCATAATTTAGTGATCATGTGATATCTAAGAGGCATGTGGATTGTGCCCTAAGTATATGAAATGCTGCCATGAGCATGAGATTTGAAAAGCTTGGAAGAAAAGTATTTTTGGAAAAACCCTCTCACCTCTTTTCCCTCAATAGCATAGGATCATGTCATCTCTACTATACGTATCTCTACTCTTACCTATGACTTGCTGAGTACGTAAGTGCTCACCCTTGCAACTTATCAACAATAGATGGAGTGCTACAATACCAAGACGAAGGCTTGGAAGATTTCGTGGATCCAGGAGGAAGAGAGCCAGTTCTGCCAGGACCCTGAAGTGTGCTGTTCTGCCGTCAACTTCTTACTACTGTGGGGGTTTCGCCTAGCTTCCGCCGAGTAGTTGTCTTTTGTTTTAATTAGACCATTTGTGCCGTGAAGGCATTGTATTACCCTTGTTGTATCAGGCCAGCAGGCCATACTGTTTATCAATGATATTTTGTAAGTTACTCTGCTGCAATGAACTCCTGTGCTTGACTTATCCTGGGAAGTCAGTGGTATGTATGTATGAGGCCAGCTGCAGCGAGCTAGGTCTCCACGGGAGTAGTCGTGGTACCCTGTGCGGGGCGCGACACTCGACCTTTGGGCGCCATTAGGTGAGTTCTTTGTTTTTCGTTGGCTAAGTTTTCAGGTGGCTACGTCTACAACTCCCGGACGCTCACTACCGGAAAAGGCTACCGGAGAAGTTACCGGAAGAGCGCTACCGGGAGAGCTGAAGTTAAAGTAGAAGATTTGGAATGAGCTTCCGGGGCCCCCTAAGGCCCTATTTATAGAGGCCCGCCGATATCTAGATGCGCGCCACGTGGCCCCCTCGGAGCAATCTGGACCACTGAAATTCAAACCGTGCGCGGGAAACGAAGGGACAGGCGCGTAGATCGAGACGCCGGTTCGAACCGCGCGTGCATTTATTGCGAAAACGGTACGGCCATAAAGTGCCCGGCACAGAAACCAAAGCGTTGCCGGGGCTCCGGTGATTCTCGTTCGGAGATTTTCCCGGTACCGTAACCATTCCCTCCGGGGGCTCAAGCTTCGTCCCCGGAGGGCATGGGGGGCTGCTGTTGGGGGAAATCTCCACGCGGTCAAGTCCAGGTAAGTTCATGATTCCCCGGGGACAGTGGCCTCCGGTGCCTGCTCCGGGCGCCGCCTTTTTGGCCCCCCCGGACCGTGCCCCCCGGGCATGTCCCGGGCGCCGCCATTGGCCCGGGGACAGTGGCCGCCGGTGCCTGCCCCGGCGCCGCCTTTTAGGTGCCCGGGATCGTGCCCCCCGGGCATGTCCCGGGCGCCGCCATTGGCCCGGGGACAATGGCCTCCGGTGCCTGCCCCGGGCGCCGCCATTTGGCCCCCCGGGACCGTGCCCCCCGGGCATGTCCCGGGCGCCGCCATTGGCCCGGGGACAGTGGCCTCCGGTGCCAGCTCCGGGCGCCGCCTTTTTGGCCCCCCGGGACCGTGCCCCCCGGGCATGTCCCGGGCGCCGCCATTGGCCCGGGGACAGTGGCCGCCGGTGCCTGCCCCGGGCGCCGCCTTTTAGGCGCCCGGGATCGTGCCCCCCGGGCATGTCCCGGGCGCCGCCATTGGCCCGGGGACAGTGGCCTCCGGTGCCTGCCCCGGGCGCCGCCATTTGGCCCCCCGGGACCGTGCCCCCCAAGCATGTCCCGGGCGCCGCCATTGGCCCGGGACAGTGGCCTCCGGTGC
>CM033324.1:84601053-84622153 GCA_019359835.1 Pharus latifolius
TCTTTTCTAGACATAGGAATGATGAATGCTGAACTTGTTACTTCCAAATTTAGCCTGTGTTCATAGAAGTCATTGAAAAGGTTCATCAGATCTTGCTTGAAAACTGGTAAAAAATGTTTATATAATTCATAGATGAATACATCTGGATCTAGATTCTTATTGGATGTTGCCTTGTTTTAACTGAATATTGATAATATTTCCTCATACATAAAAGACTTCATTAATGAAGCTAGACTCTTATATTATATTAATGAAGCTCAGTTGATATGTGATTATGTCTCAAATAACTCATGCATTCTTGCTATCCGCAGATGGTTCCCTGTTCCTAACAATTGTTTAGTATTGATAAAAAGTAGCTTCCTTATCTTTATCCATGTGCGTAATATCGAACCCCATGGACTCTATCTAGATGTGGCTTTACCCAAATTTGTTTGGAAATATTTTTGAGGGGCATTTGCAGCGAAAGTTGCTATAATGTACTGCTGCTGCATATCCTTGATATTATTTTCTTTACTGGGCGGTCATTTTCAATCTAGTAGCAGTTGTAAAACTACCAACAGTTACCATTGAAGTTTTTGAAACATATTATCATATTTTGTTCTCACGCTTTGCGATTGAAATTTCGTCTTTGTGTGGTGATATATTACTCCTGCATTTTGCTGAAGATCTTTTGTGTGTGTGTATTTAAATTTCAGTGACACCACTCCCTCACATTACAGAGATGTAGTTTATGTTCCAAGAAAATTTCAGCATTTTAGTTTATTTGGGGATGAGAAACATGATTATGGAAATTAATTGCTACGATTACCCACCACGATGCCTCTAATCACACCTCCCCAAACTTATGTTTTTTGTTCTTAAATTGCATTTGTATTTTTTTGCCTTGAAAGTTGTTTCTTCAATCTACTTTCTCTGTTTGCATAATTTCAGATTTCATAGATTGGACTTCCAACTTGGAGATTGTTTCTGTCAGGTTTTATCTTTGGAAAAATTAGTTGCAATCAGGTAATATTATTATTATTTTTGCTGTTATATGATTCTTGTTTATGCTATTTGTATATGAACAAGGAGTTTGTTTGCTATAGATTCTTTGAGAAGTATGTCAAAGAGAGGAGCTAACTAGTGGTTATTGTGCAAATATGTTAGTTCATTTGGAGTAATATAGCATTGGTATGAGCTAGTGATTTAGATATGATATTTAGAGATTCAAATTATAAGTCCAAATTTTTGTAACTGGCTATGGTATAAAGATTTTAGTTTATTTGGAGTAATATAGTATCAACAAGAGTTAGTCATTTAGATATGATTTTTATAAATTCAAATTGTAACACCAAATTTATGTACTTTCTAGTCTTATATTGATCAAATTCTTGTTAATAGGCTCTTCTATTCCCATGTTGCATACGTGGATGAATGTTCAGGACTATTTTGAGCAAAATAATAAAGTGCAAGGACTCAAGTGATCAGTGATCATCAACAAAGTGGATTCTATAATAGTTGGTGCACATGGTCCTAAAGAAAAGGGATTTGAGTATAGATAATGTGCATACTAATAATACTATATTTTGAGTAGTTTCCATCACTAATCACCCTTAAAAAGTTCTATATGTCAGGAAGACTGGACAGAGTCAATCATTGTATTCTAAAAGGCATGCATGCCCTTTAATTTATAGGTGTTACATAATGTATTCACTAAACAGAAAAATAGTAGTCTTATGTTATATAGTCATAACTATTTAACAATTTTGTATCTATCTCTTTAGATAGACATTAGTGAATTTTTTATAATTTTGGTGTATAGATGTGAAATGTATGGAAATACTCTTAGTTATGTGATTGTGTTTGTGCATATATATGCTCCTACCGAATCCGCAGGTTAGATCCATTGTGGTGTTGGTGCTTCTGCCTGAAGCTGAAACCACTTTTACACTAAAGAATTTTATGTGCTTTAACAGCTCTAACTTCAAGTTTACAAATACTCATAAAGTTAGAATTATTTATATGGCTATGTCATTGATTACAACTCAATTACCTTCTATTATAAGATGTAAATTTTATTTAAAACAACAAAATAATAGTCTTTTGTCAAACACTATCAGAACTCTAGTTTTTAGTATATATCGAGCTAGAGTTATATCATATATGACTTCAGTTTCTCTATGATAGAAGTTGAATCCAAAACTTGACCAAACTAAGTCTTGAACATCAATTCTTTAAAACTAGCATTTAATTTTTTTTGGAACTATCATTTAACTTGGAAATCAATGATTTAGAGGGACCAATAGTATATTTTTTTTGCCATACAATGTTAATCATATAAATCTTTAGACTCTTAATTGGAGAAGTTAAATATCAAATGGGTTTCTATTTTCACTTTAGTGAGAAAAATTAGACAAGTAGGAAGAAAGTCTCACCAATTGTGTGCCTTAATTTGAATTTTTTATGGTTTTTGGAAAAGTAATTTTTACCCCTAATCCCATATTTTTCAATTTTCCTGATAGATCTATATTTTTTTAATTTAAGTACTTATATTTGTTTGCAGGTTGTAATTATGCCTTTATGTCATACACTTTCCTTTTCACAATTTAAGACTATTTTTATTTTTCTATATTTCACAATATAAACCTTATTATAATTCCAATATATTATTTAGTACATGTTTGACTTCTTTATCCTCTATGGTATCCTCTCACACCTCCATTAACATTTTTTCCACACACATCCAAACTTTATATAATAGAGGCATCATTAATTTATTATGATTATTTTCTTTCATTCAATACTGTTAATTTGCATGTGAATAAGAAGTAAACTTATATTATGAATCAAAAGAAGTATTTCAACAATGAATGAATGACTATATAGAATGATGTTATTGCTTGCTTACATGAACAATAACATGGTGTGATGGGCCAATACTTATCCTATCAAATTGTATTTTGCTAGTCAATTTTTGTAGTTAGCTGAGATTATTATTAAAATTAACCTAGTAATTTCAAATCACTTTGGAGAGAGAATTTTTTGCAGTAAGCAATTACTTCTTTCTAAATAGGAAGTATTTGCTCCCTCCCCCATCTATTTGTGTTCTTGTTTATAAACTCATTTCAGACTAAAATCCGTATTAAAATAGTAATGATACTAGCTGATTTTATTTCAGATATACTAGCTGATTCTTACAGTAAGCCATATAATAAGGAAAGACTACGAGGATTTTATGGTCTTTGGCATTTATTATGGACAAGCGTTGGATGAGTGCGGCTAGGTAGAAAACAAACACTCAGTCACTAAATCAAATACAAAGCTACTTTATGTTATTCTTTTGATTGAAACTAATGATAATTAAATGTAGGTACTCAACTGAATATAACCAAGGCATAAAGGACTTCATAGAGTTTGCTTTTGCAAATTCTACAAAAGCAAATGAAATTCTCTGCCCTTGTATAAAATGTGTGAACTGTGTTTGGAGAGAAGATGAAGTTGTTTATGAACACTTGATTTGTGATGGGTTTTTAGAAGGATACACCAAGTGGATACTTCATGGTGAACAAACATCATTGCACAGGACAAACAAGAAATCTAATATAGAAAATGTTCCTAATATGGATAGTGAGCCGCAGCTAGATGAGATCACTGAAATGATCCATGACATAGGATGTGGATACCAAGAAGTTGGTGATATAGGTGGTGACGGTTCTGATTCGGAGGATCAAGATGTAGATGTTGAGACATTCTATAGGTTAGCAAGTGATGCTAGTCAAGAGCTCTACCCTAGATGCAAACTCACAAAGCTACAATTTATTGTGAGGCTTCTTCACATAAAATTCCTAGGTGGATGGAGTAACAGTAGATTTGATTTGTTATTAGACTTGCTGAAGGAAGCATTTCCAAAGAATGCCACAATCCCAAAAAATTTCCATGATGCAAAGAAGATGGTGAGAAGTCTCAGGTTGGGTTATGAGAATATTGATGCATGTGAACGTGACTGTATACTATTTTGGAAAGAGCATGCAAATATAGACTCATGCCCAAATGTGGAACTTCCAGATGGAAGATAGAAAAGAAGAGCCCTGATGGGAAGCGAGTACACAAAATTCCTTGAAAGGTTCTTCGATATTTTCCACTTAAAAAGAGGCTCTAGAGACTGTATATGTCATCAAAGATAGCAGCTGATATGAGATGGCATAGTGAATGGCGCACTAGATGGGTTGATACGCCATCCAGCTGATTCTCCCACTTTGAAGGATTTCGACCACAGGTACCCAGACTTCAGTTCTGACTGTCGCAATATTAGGCTGTGTTTGGCAACAGATGGTTTTAATCCTTTCCGAAGCCTAAGTTCATTACATAGCATATGGCCTGTTGTCTTGATTCCCTACAACCTTCCACCATGGATGTGTATGAAGCAACCAAATTTTATCCTCTCTCTGCTTATTCCTGGTCCTAAAGCTCCTGAAAAATGATATTGACGTCTACCTTCAACCTTTGATCGATGATTTGTTAGAGATGTGGGATGGTGTCAAAACTCGTGATGCATCATCTGGTCAATGGTTTCAATTGCGTGCCGCCTTGTTTTGGACGATTACTGATTATCAAGGATATGGATATGTATCTGGACAAGTTACTTCTGGTGAGGTTGGATGTGTTGTTTGCCATGCAAATACTTGCTCACTTCGTCTTAAAAATGGTAAAAAACATTGCTTCATGGGACATCGTCGATTCTTGCATTCTTATCATGAATTTAGAAATGATAGTGAGTCATTTGATGGTACCAAAGAGTATAGGGAAGCCCCAATTTCTCTTTCTGGACATGACGTTATAGAACAAACAAAAGATGTAAAAAATGACTTTGGGAAGGACCCAACAGCAAAAAGACCATCCCGAAAGTGTAAGGGTAAGGATGGTGAACCAAAAACTATTTGGAAAAAACAACCAATATGGGTGCAATTGCCCTATTGGAAGGATATTTTGTTGCGGCATAATCTTGATGTGATGCATATCGAGAAAAATGTTTGTGACAATATAATTAACACACTTTTGGATATTGATGGCAAATCAAAAGACAATTTGAACACTCGCTTGGACCTCCAACTGTTAGATATCAAGAAGGATCTACATCCTATCTCAGTAGGGGACAAGTTCTATATACCTCCTGCATCTTACTCATTGAGTTCTACAGAGAAAAGAATGTTTTGTGAAGTATTAAAAGGAGTTAAATTTCCAGATGGATATGCAGCTGATATACGAAGTCATGTAAATGTTCATGATAAGAAGATAATTGTGTTAAAAACCCATGACAGTCATATTCTTTTAGAACACTTGCTTCCATTGGCTGTTAGAAGGATACTACCAGAAAATGTTAGTATTACATTGATTCGTGTAAGCAACTTCTTCAAGAAAATATTTTCTCCTGTAATCAATGTAACTGATATGGAGATATTAGAGTCTGAAATTTCTAAAACCTTGTGCCTTCTTGAAAAAATATTTTCGCCATCATTTTTTGATGTTATGGTGCATTTAATGGTCCATCTTCCTACTAAGGCAAGGATTGCTGGCACTGTCCAGTACCGCAATATGTATCCCATAGAAAGGTATATTAATTTCATAGTAGAAGGCTCAATTTCATTAGACTATTATTAATATTTTCATTAATTAATTATTTCAAAACTTTTATAGATTTTTGATGAGGTTGAAGAGCTATGTTCGAACTAGAAGTCACCCAGAAGGATCAATTGCGGAAGGTTATATATTTGATGAGAGTATGACATTTTGCTCTCGTTATTTGCATGGTTGTGAGACTAGATTTAATCGGCCAAGTCGAAATGATGATGCACAATTCAATACCTTGTCAACTGGTACCACATACTTGAATAACATAGGTCGCGGTTTGACTGGCAAGTGCACTATTACGTTGGACCATAAAACATGGATTCAAGCTCACAGATATGTCTTATTTAATTATGAGCATATTGAGCCATATTTGATGTATGTTCTCTAGCTAATTTTTTATTAAATGTTATTAAATTAGTTCAAATATATATTTTATAGTATCTTACATTCAAAAAATATTTGCAGAAAACATTTGGGGTATCTTTCATCTATTGGTCATCAAAGGATTCATGAGAGAGAGCGTATACATCATGCAACATTTCATGAGTGGTTTAGATTGCATGTAAGTTTATAAACAAAAATTTTAGCTAAATACATATTGCAATGTTTTTGTATTAATCGTATAAATAAATTTTTCTAGGTGAATGAGTTCCTATCAACTGGGGAAGATGTTGGAGAAGAGATTCAGATACTAGCAAGTGAGCCTTTTATGGTCGCAACAAAATATAACAGTTATTCAATAAATGGATACAATTTTCATACAATATCTTATGATGAGGGCAGATCAGTTCAAAGTAGTGGGGTAGCTATTGTTGCAAAAACTTGTAGTTTTTCTAGTTCAAAGGATCAAAATCCACAAATAGGAGATATAACATACTATGGTGTCATAACTGAGATACTTGAGTTAGATTATCGTCGAAAGGGTAATGTTGTTCTCTTAAAATGTGATTGGGTTGATGTTCTCAGAAAGGACAAATGGGTTAAGAAAGATAGATTTGGGATTACGACAGTGAACTTCAAGCATTTAATTAATACGGGGGAAAAATTATCAGATGAGCCATATATTTTAGCATCACAAGCTACTCAAGTCTATTATGTTGAGGATCCTATCGATAAAGACTGGAAAGCTGTCATTGAGTCAAGGCCAAGAGACCTCTATGACATGTCTGCGGAGGAAGAAATTGAAAATACAGTGGTAACTGACAAAGTTAGCGAAATCTCTGAGTTGAATGTTGGTGCTGAAATAAATCTTCCAGATGGCAACAATAATTGTGTTGGAACAAACATTGATGGTATACTTGTTGAGAAATCTCCACCTCAAATGGGGAAGTAAGATGCTATTGATTGAATGTGTTGTTTATGTCTATGTTCTTTTATTTTTTTGTCTAATATTGTAAAATTTTATTGTAGCCGTAAAGATGCAAAACGCAAGAGGAAGAAATAATAGAGTTATGCGGAATGAGTACGAAGAGTTACGGCAAGCAAACATTGAAAGAAACAATGAGGTATTGAGAGCATTGCACTTGCCTATACGACTTCCTGGAAATGAAATGAGTGAAAATGTCTTGAGACCATCTACAAGAACTAAAAAGGTTATTTGTTTTACTTGATGTGTTGCTAATTTCTGTTTCTAAGAACTATTTTGTAATTATCTCCCAATATGATGCATGTTGATTATGTCATAGCACACCAATGATCAGCCTGTAGTTCCCCATCAAGAGCCATCACAACGTCAAAGGCATATCACTAGCAATGAACGTATTGAAAATGAAGATCTTGACGACATTTCTTTGGAAGAACAACAACTTGGTGATTATGAAGATGAAACATTGAATATAGGTATATTTAAGTATAGTTTTGCATTATTTTGCTCTCTTTTTTATATCATTGGTTATTATTTTCAATTGCATATTTGTGTAGAGCAAACTCATCCAGGTCAAAAAAATAAAAGGAAGGGACGAGGACCCACTACCAAGCATGACATATGGAAGCGAAGGAATGAACCAAAAATTCATGTTGACCATAATATGAATAATCAACCAGTTGGTGATCAACCTTCACCATTAACCAACTTTATTTCTACAATAGTGAGATCAGGAATACCACTTTCCTATAAAGACTGGAATGAAATTGATGCAGATAAAAAGGAATCTGTTTGGACTACTGTAAAGGTACATTTGTATACTACTAAGAATAAGAAGTCTAAATTAATTTACTCTCATTTCAGCCTAACATGTATATTTTAATAGAACTGAGATATGCTTCAATAGCTCCTCTTACTATACATAGCACTGACTAATTTTCCTTCTAATTAAGGGTGAAAATATATATGTGGAGCTTTGCAACTTATTGTTAGATGTGCCATTCTAATATGAAGAGAGAGTTTGATTCTATATTTGATTTTTTACTTGCATTTTGAATTTTACTTCATAAATGGGATAGCATTCCTTTATAGTTATTTAAAATCATCCAAAATAGTAACTAGTGACAAGTTTTGTAGGCTCATGATCTATGTATTCCATAGACATGTATAGTATAATAGTATATAATCATTGACAACTTGATAATTTTGTAGGAATTTTTTGATGTTCATGATGACCTTGAGGATTGGGTTTTACAAAAAGCGGCAGTGAAATGGAAAGATTTCAAATGTGAAATAAAAAGGAATTATTTTGATGAAACAAAAACTGATGAGGAACTTTTTTCTATGAAGATTGATTCTAGAGTACCTAAAACAGATTGGATGTGGCTTATAGAGCATTGGAGAGCTCCGAAAAGTCAAGTAAAACTTCTTTATAAATGATTCTTAATTACAAATTAAATATATTTTATGCAATTAATTATATTCTCATCTTATAGGCTCTAAGTGAAATTGGAAAAGCAAATAGTGCAAAAATGACAATGACACATACTGCTGGAAGCAAGAGTCTTGCTCGGATTGCACATGATATGGTATTAAATGTCTTAATATTTATTTCTACTTTCTTTAGATAACTAATTGTCAATATTAATGGAGGTGCAGTCCAAAGAGCTGGGTTATATGCCCGCTAGACATGAAGTTTTTATCAAAGCACATACCCATAAAAATGGAATTCCAGAAAAAGGAGCTGAAGACATAATTGTAAGTGTCATTGAAGGGTTACATGTATTTATAATCAACGATCAAATGTAAATAAATATATATATATATAAATATGAGCTTTATCTAATTTTCAAAAAACAATTGTGGAGACATGTGCCGACAAACCAGAAGTCGCTCAAAAACCATAACAGAAGGAGATCTATTTTACCATGTCTTTGGAAAAGAAAAACGCTCACGTGTACGTGCTGTTGGTTTGGGCCCTACTCCTCAAGACTTAAAGACGCCGGGGGTACAAAAGTATTCATCCACTAAGCTTCAACTAGCTAATGCAGCAAGGATAAGACTTCAAAATTAGAATAATCTTTTGATAGAGAGGCTAGATAAAATGGAGAGTGAGAGTGTGGAAAACAAAGAGCAATTGACACAGATGGAAAAAGAAATTGAAGAATTGAAGCAAATGCTTGCTTCACAGGCTAGGCAAAATATAGATAATGATTACAGTCAGAGATCTAAGGGTCATGTGCAGGTGATTTTTTTATATGTGTTCTTTATAATATTTAAGCAATAATATACATATGGTTATTTACTAAATTGCTCAAATGTTATGTACTAATTGCTATAGGACACGGGAGACGAAAGTGATGGTTGTTCTATAGAGTCATCTGCAGGTGAAAATAGGGTTCCACGAAACGTAAGTTTACATTTTGTTATTTTACCTCAAAGTTGTACCTAACCTAACAATACTTAGACTATCAACTTATCCTTAATTTTTGTATAGATAATGCAAAGGAGAGTTGGTAAGACACATGATGTACCACGCTATAGGCATGAGGAGGTAATAGTTACCAGTTAATTATACTCTATTGAATTTGGATGCTCATTATTAAGGTAACCATGGAGCTTATATGCAATTCTATTTGATCTTTAGGGAGGAAAGGAAGTTATTTTGATTTCTTTTATGAGGCCATATGTTCCTGTTGCTAAGGGTACGCTTCAAAGGGCATCTTGAAGTGTAATAGTTGGTGACACACCTCTTGGGCCCGAGTGTTGTGAGGTGGTTGTGAACTATGTGTTGAAAAGAGATGCTCCATTGTTATGTCCATATGGAAATGTTAGAAAAATGTCTGATGCACTTGGACGATCAATTACATGGCCACGTGAAAAAGTAATCTATTCTATCTAGTATAATCACTCTTATTTACTTACTAATACCACCTAAGTAAACAAACTATGAACTTTTACTTGTAGACCCAAGATGATACTACAATAGGTGGTGGTCCATCTCGTGTTCTAGGTATATATAATTCTAACCTGTTATTTACCTGGTTAGTTACTATTTTTCCATTTGTCTTGTTTTATTATTAATAAAACAATGCTTACAGGTGAAAGGGACAAGAGAATTAGTTGAAACTAAGTGGAAATACTTAATAATTTTATAAAGGTGAGGTGTTATCAACACAATCCACATGTTATTCATTTTTTAAATTTTAAGTGTATGTCAATTGTGCTTTGAACTAGTAGCTCACTTTCATATGATTAATTTATTTTATCAAATGTATGCAAGTCATGTCAACCAACACAATTTTCTCATTCGCATAAACAACAGCTTGTACTTGTTATACAATAATCGACCAACCATCTTTTATTATAATTGTCATATGTTTTATATGTTGCTTAAAGCAAAAGTTATTGATTTGTATATATTTATCTCAAGGCTATTGTAATCAATATCTTTTCTTATGTAGGTGGTTTACAGTAAGGTGTTAAAATCATATGAAGTGATGAAGATATTTTACGTCATAAGAGGAGTTTGAAAGTGGAATATTTTACTTTTGATAGTTGTAGTTGGAACAAAATATATAAAGTTAAGAATTTTATATATGGGCATACATTTGGTGTAAAGAATTCTTAAGTGATATTTTTATCGCAATTATTTCAGAGATTCTATATCTATTTTGTTTGGTTTTGTCAATTGAATAATTTGTGACCATTATGAATCTTGTCAATGGCTATATAAAGCAAAGAATTCAATAAAATGTGGTGTGATTTCTGTTAGAATAGTGCATATTATAATTTTAGTTGTAATATTGTTGACTAATTACTAAAAAAATATATATTTAAAATTAATTATTGACACAATTCCTAGCGGTAAATTTACTACAAATAATTCACATATTTAAATTTGATAGTCTAAATTCTCAATAATAGATCAGCTGGTAATAATTTATTCAAATAGTAGTATAACTTGGAATAATATATTACAAGTGGACATACAGGTGGGAAAAGTTCAAATTTTCAAGCCTACAGTTGGGAATACTCTTTTCCACTGGACCTACAGCTAGGAAAAATATTTCAAATAGTTATACAGCTTGGAATAATGTATTACAAGTGGACATATAGATAGGAAAAATTCAAACTTTCCAAGAGGCATACAGCTGGGAATACTCTCTGCCACAGGACCTACAGCTGGGAAAAATATTTCAAATATTTATACAGCTTGCAATAATATATTACAAGTGGATATACAGTTGGGAAAAGTTCAAACTTTCCAAGTGACCTACAGCTGGGAATACTCTCTGCCACCGGACCTACAGCTGGGAAAAATATTCCAAATAGTTATACAGCTTAGAATAATATATTACAAGTGGACATACAGGTGGGAAAAGTTGAAACATTTCAAGCGACCTACAGCTGGGAATACTCTCTGCCACCAGACCTACAGTTGGAAAAAATATTCCAAATAGTTATACAGCTTGGAATAATATACTTTTTACCACGAGATCTACAGCTGGGAAAAATATTCCAAATAGTTATACAGCTTGGAATAATATATTACAAGTGACAACCTACATTTGAGAATACTCTTTGCCACCAGACCTACAGTTGGGAAAAAAATATTCCAAATAGTTATACAGCTTGGAATAATATATTACAAGTGGACATACAGGTGGGAAAAGTTCAAACTTTCCAAGCGGTCTACAGCTGGGAATACTCTTTGCCATTGGACCTATAGCTGGGAAAAAAATTACAGCTGGGAAAACTTTTCATAGCACCTTTTCGCCCAGCTGTAGCAAACCTTATTCCCAACAGCTAAAGTGCTGGGAATACTGGCTTTTACCAGCTGGTCTACTGCTAGCATTGAAGTGCTATCTTATAGTGAAAGCTCCCAATCCTCCGCATTGAAATTGTCGTCCTTGATATGCTCGGAGGTGGAACACATGTCCTTTTCTTTGGACATTGCCTCATTTGACATAAGCATGTCAATGAGCTCTCCCGGTGAAGTGTTGGAAAGATCACCGTTTGCAAGAGTAATAGTGAAGTCATTATAGTGATCCTCCGGCAACACCTGGAGTAATTTCCTGCAAATGTCTAGATCGGAAATATTAGCACCAAGGGCTTTGAGCTCATTTGTGATGTTGATCAAGCGATCATATGTGGTGGAGAGTGAATCATGCTCCAACATCACAAATGCCTCATAGTCCCGCAATAATAAGCGCATCTTAGCATGTGCAAAGCTAGATGTGCCCACAAATAAGGACTCAAGAGTGATCCAAACATCGTGAGCGGTCGAACACTCACTCACTAGTTCGAGCACATCATGACTAAGTGAATCAAGAAGCATAATTTTAGCTTTTGTATATAATAGAAGAGTATGTTTATCCGAAGATAATGAGTTATCCATACCCTTTTGCACTAATCTCCATAATTTCAAACTTAATGCCTCAAGATGAGTACTCATCATAATTTTCCAACGTGTATAATTTGAGCCATCAAATTGAGGAGCAATCAATCCAAATTTCTCTAGCGAATTCATCCTTTCTCTCTAGCGGTTAAGCCGATAAATGAGAGACCTTGCTCTAATACCAATTGTAAGATCGAGGATGCCGACTAGAGGGGGGTGATTAGGAGGCTTTTAAATTTTCTCCCCTACAAATTAATTTCAACAAGATAATTGATTGAACTAGATTATACAATGAGGGTTAAAACAATTTAATCAACTAATTGCATTCAACTATATGAAATATTTAACAATGCATGCAACAATAGTGATATAAGCAATTTTGTAAAGATGAATATAAAGCAAATAAGAATTACGCAATTGACACAATATTTTTACCGAGGTCTTGGAGACTCGCCCGGTCTCCCCTACTCCTCGTTGAAGCGCTCGCCTCAGAGCCTCGCTTCTATATCCACGAAGGATATCTCACTAGGGTTGCTCCTTCTCCACACCGGATAGGTGTGCACCACACCTTTCACAATCTTTTGCCGGCCTCTCCGACAAACTTCAATTGGAGAGATCGCGACTCTCCTCCGGCACCGTCTAGGCGAAGGCAATCGCCAAGAGTAACAAGCCGGACACGCTCACTTGAACAAATCGAGTGCTAGAAGCTCAAATATGCAAATGATACGCTCAACACTCTCACACTAACAAGCAAATGGTGATTCAAATGCACTAAGCACTCTTAACTTCACACACTTTGCTTTCTCTCACAAATCACTCTAGATTTGGGCTCAATTCTAACCTCTAAATGTAATAACACATATACAACTCAATTGGCTAGGTTTTCAGCTGAAGAATGAAGTCTTTGAGCTGCCAAAAATGAAGCCAAACATGAAGTATTTATAGCCTCAAAGAAAAACTAGCCGTTTGCAACAAACTGAACCAGATTTGTACAGGCCGGACATTGTCTGGCCACTTCAGACAGTGTCTGATCAGTTCAACGAAAAACAGCCGTTGCAACGCGTCAGTTACCGTTGGGCGAAATTTGTGAAGGCCGAACAGATACTATTTGTCCGGACAAAAACCCCGGACAAAAGAATATGTCCCTGTGAACTCTCGGCTCAAACAGATTGTACAGGCCGGACAATGTCCGGCCATTTCGGACAAAGTCCGCCCATGACGGACAAATGCCCTGGACGGATCCATTTGTCTATGTTTCATTTCTCGACTCAAAAAATTTGTACACGCCGGACAATGTCCGGCCATTTTGGACAATGTCCGGCCTACCCGGATAGATAGCCCCGGACGGATGCATTTGTCTGGTCATTGCACACTGATAGTAAAATAAGCATAACGTTTGATCCAGAGATCCGATTGAGGTGATTTTTGGCTTGTTAGAAAGGTAACTCAGAGCTCTACAATTTTGTCAACAGGAGCAAGACCTATAAAGGTCTAGAAACTTCTAGAAAACTCAGAAACTTTCCTGCTGTCAAAATGTCCAATCCAAAAATCATCTCAAATGCAATTTAGGGTATTTGCACATACAGATTTGATGTTTTCTCACGGATATCTTAGCTGACACTTCAGCGATGACCACGACCACACAGGTCTGACATCCGGTCGAAAACAGGTGGTCGATAGGGTTTGGTTGAGTGTACGCAAGCGAGTCGAAGACTGGTACGACCAGTTCGAACTCCTACGACCACGCCCAAACCCTAAACAGAAAGCTGCCAAACAATCGACATGAACACGACCACGTATCTACAATGATACGATCAGAATATGCAAATACGACCACGACCAGCTCTAGATAAATAAACTAATTCAATTAGCTGGCGATCACGACTAAGTGCAGTTTTCAAAACATTTACTCGAATGCACATGAACTACACTTAGACTCATTAGCAATGCAAGACACTATTGCAAGATGATATGAATGCATCTGAGCTTCCGCACTAGATAGATTCAAGCTACTAGTTTCTGACCCCTCTTAATAGTACGGTCAAACTAGTAAAAAGTAACCTATCAACCCGGTCTGTCTCCAAACACCGAGACCGGTAAAACCCTAAGAAAACAATCCTTAATCTTGGATTTTACCTTAGGTGGAGTTTGACCTCGTGAAGCTCGATCGCTCGACGCTCGTCATCACAAAGCTCGATCCCGCTATGCTTGACCACATGAAGCTCGACCGCTTGACGCCTGTCTTCGCAAAGCTCGTCCTTGCTAAGCTTGACCTTGCTCGGGATGTCTCATATCGTCTTCATCCTCCTCACGTCCTTGCTCACTTTTATCCTGCAATCAAACTGACACTACAATATGTACACTCAATACACAATATTAGTCTCAAATATAGGTCGTCATTAATCACCACCAGAGAAACTACTCCACACAGGAGTTAGCTCGACAGTTTCTCTTTCCAGTGAAATGATGCAACCATATTCAACGAGTAGCGAATCAGTATGAGATAGAATACAATCATATAGATCGTAGATAATAAACACATACGCACACGATCTATACTACTCATGTCAAGATATCAATCAACCTAGATGACCAAAGTGATGAGCTCCCCCTCAACATGTGTATCGATATCAAATCCACAACTGGAGTCATCAATCTCAACGTTTGTCATATAACATCTTGATCAATCAATTTGCACAAGCTTGATGCAACCACCAAGCTCCCCCTCTAAGTATGCATCAATATCAAACCCGCAACTGAGGAAACATTCAATTCAGAGTTTATCGATAATCAATTCAATTCACTTGTGCTAAATCAGGATTTATCTAATTTGTCATTTGATCATCAAAAACTGACATCTTCATATTAACTTTAATCACAATGGATTTATCCAAATCATCATTAATCATCAAAAGCTAGATACTAAGATCTATCTAGATCCAACACTCTCGCCCCTGTCGACCGAGGGTCCAGGGGCCCCCTCAAACGCCCTAAGTAGGGGGGTCGTAGCGAGCGACGGCCTCGGGACACCTTTGTCCTAGAGGGCGGAGGCGGTTCGCTTCCCCCATGATCACAACCCCGGGGGGGAGGCCTCTCCCCCAGAGTCAGACACTGCAGTGATACCTTCCAGGAAGCCTCTTCCCAAGCCACGCCCGGAGGGGGACCTCCGGAAGATCCCACTGTCCCCGAACGATGGGGACAAAACCTTTAGGATCGGGGCGGATCTCCATGAAGAGCATGCGGAGCAACTCGCGGCTTTCCTACACGAAAACTCCGACGTTTTCGCCTAGAAGCCCTCCGACATGAGAGGTGTCACCCAGGATGTCATCGAGGACAAGCTCGCGGTGACCCTCGGTCACCCCCCGATCAAGCAGAAGCGGAGGAAACTCTCCCTTGAACGCCAAGAGGCGATCAAGGTAGAGATTGCCCCACTCCGAGAGGCAGGGTTCATTCGGGAGGTCTTGCACCCTGAATGGCTTGCGAACCCCGTCCTCATAAAGAAGTCGAACGGCAAGTGGAAAATGTATGTGGACTTCACCGACCTCAACCGTGCTTGCCCCAAGGACAACTTCCCGCTCCCGCGAATTGACCAATTGGTCGACTCGACAGCGGGGTGTGAGTTGGTGAGCTTCCTGGACGCATACTTGGGCTATCACCAAGTTTGGATGGCGAAAGGGGAGGAGGAAAAGACGAGTTTCATAACTCCCCTCGGAACCTTCTGCTACGTCCACATGCCCTTCAGGCTGAAGAATGCTGGATCTACCTTCCAGCGACTCATGACGCTGGTCTTCAAGGACCAGATCGGTCACAACGTCGAAGTCTATGTCGACGATGCAGTCGTCAAAAGCCCCCACGCGACTGCTCACGTCGGCGATTTAGCGGAGACCTTCCGCAACCTCCGTGCATACGGGCTGGAGCTCAACCCGTAGAAATGCGCCTTCGGCGTGCGCGAGGGGAAGCTCCTGGGCTTCCTTGTGTCCCTGCTGGACATAGAGGCCAACCCCGAGAAGATCCGGGCGTTCCTGGACATGCCCCCGCCGCACTCGGTCAAGGACATTCAACGACTCACCGACCGCTCAACCGCACTGAGTCGTTTCGTCTCACGGTCGGGGGAACGTGGCCTCCAATTCTTCAAAATTCTCCGGGGGCTCGAGGGGCTCCGGTGGACCCCAGAAGCCCAAGAAGGCTTCGACAATTTGAAGGAATACCTCACAGGCCCCCAATGCTCGTGAGCCCGTCTCCGGAAGAGCCCTTGCTCCTTTACCTCGCTGCGACCCCAGTCGCCGTAAGTGCGGTACTTGTAAAGGAGCAAGACGGGCAGCAGTGTCTCGTGTACTAAGTGAGCGAAGCCCTCCAAGGGGCCAAAACTCGGTACATGGAGATGGAGAAGATCTACTACGCCCTCCTGATGGAGTCCCAGAAGCTTCGACATTACTTCCTGGGCCACCCCATCAGCGTCTCATCATCCCTCCCCTTGGGGGAGGTGCTCCAAAACAAAGAAGCCACCGGCCGGATAGGGAAGTGGGGGGCCGAGCTCGCACTCTTTTCCTTTTCCCTCACGGGGCGCTCTGCCACCAAGTCACAAGTCCTCGCCGACTTCATGGCGGAGTGGACTCCTGCTTCCGGGCTCGGGGACGAAGGCCTCCCCGCACTACCCCGACGCAGCGACCATTGGACACTCATCTTCGATGGTTCCTTGTGTCTCACTAGGGCCAGTGCAGGAGTAGTCCTCCGGAGCCCCGAGGGGAGGGAACTGGAGTATGCGGCGCAGCTCGAGTTCCCTGCCACGAACAACGTCGCCGAATACGAGGATTTGCTCCTCGGGTTGCGCCTTGCGCGCTCCCTAGGGATTCGACACCTCCTCGTGAAAGGAGACTCCCCGCTCGTAGTTTGCCAAATGGACAAGTCCTACTTGTGCCATGACGCAAACTTGAGCCTTTACTTGCAGGAAGTGCGCAAGATGGAGAAGCACTTCGATGGCCTAGAGGCCTGGCACACCCCGCGGAGGGACAACGACTGGGCTGACGCCTTAGCTCGGGCAGCCAGCGCCCGGGAACCGCTCCCCAAAGGAGCTTTCTTGGAGATCATTGCGAAGCCCTCAGTGACCCCCCGGACGCGGGCGACGGGCCCCGTGTCCCGGAAGTCGCCAAAATCATCAGGACTTCATCCTGGATGGATCCCCTCGTCTCCTTCATCAAGGGGGAGGGGGACCCTCCCAACGAAACCAAGGCCAAGTGCCTTTGGGCCAAGGCCCGGGCATACCTCCTTCTGGAGGGGAAGCTCTACAAGCGGGGGGCTTCTGCCTTGCTCCATTGTCTTCCACGGCCAGAAGGGATCCCGCTTCTCGAGGATGTTCACTCGGGGAGCTGCGGGTCTCACCTGGCCCCGCGAGCCCTCGCGGCCAAGGCCCTCCGCCAGGGTTTCTATTGGCCCACAGTGATTCGCAACGTGCGAGACCTAGTCTCCGCGTGCGAGGCCTGCCAAAAGATGGCTAGGGGTTCTAGCCTTCCCTCTGTAGCACTGCAGACCATCCCCATCACTTGGCCTTTCGCGCGCTGGGGGATGGACCTCCTAGGGCCCTTCCCACCAGTGCCCGGGGGCTACAAGTATGCGGTGGTCGCGGTCGACTACTTTACAAAATGGGTAGAGGCTGAACCTCTGGCCAGCATCACGTCCCGGGTGGTACAGCGGTTCTTCTGGAAAAATATCATATGTCGTTTCGGGGTCTCCTGGGAAATCATTGTCGATAACGGGACCCAGTTCGACTCGATATATTTTCGGGAATTCTGCGAAGGCTTGGGGCTCACTTTCCACTTAGCCTCGGTAGCTCATCCCCAGAGCAACGGGGTCGTTGAAAGGGTCAACGGTGTAATCCTACAAGGGTTACGCTGACGGCTTGATCAAGCCACCTCCAAGAGGGGTGCATGGGCAGAGGAGCTCCCTAGTATCCTCTGTTCCATGCGCACGACCGCGAGCCGGGCAACGGGACATATTCCCTTCTCCCTTGTATACGGGGCTGAGGCAGTCCTCCCCCTGGAGATTGGCTTCCGGTCGCTGCGGGTTGAGCTCCTAGACGGAGCTACGACCGCGACGTACCATGCCAACGAAGCAAATTAGTGACTGGAGGTCGACCTTGTGGAGGAGGAACGCGACCGAGCACTCCTCCGCCAGGCCATCTACGAGCATGAAATGGCGCGCGCATACAACCAGCGCGTTCGCGAGAGGGCTTTTCGCCTCGGGGACCTTGTCCACAAGCTCGTCATTGACCCCCAAGCCCAGGGAAAGCTCTCGCCCAAGTGGGAGGGCCCCTACAAGATCCCGGCGGTCCTGGGCTCGAGGGCCTACAAGCTCTCCAACCTTCAAGAGCAGGAGTTGAACCACACATGGAACGCACGCTTGCTTCGCAAGTTCTACGTATAGCCTACAGGCTCGTCCCCTCCCCCAGAGCAGTTAAGTCGGATGGGAGGGGGACATTGTAATCTCCATTCCCTCCCCCGTCGCGGTTTCGCGGGGGGAGGCGTTGTATCTTAACTCATTATCAATACAACTAGTTTTTTCCCCGGCTCCGGCTCATTGCAGGTTTTTACATTACCGTCCCTCACAGCGATGCCCTCCCCATGAGGATGCCCTCTTAACGAGGATGCCCTGCCCGTGAGGAAGTGGGCTATCACGACCCAACAAGTCCCTACAACGGGAGTCCCACTCCCGTAGGGCGGCTTATGATCACCCCTCGTGGACTGAGGGTGTAAGCGGCAACTTGGTCCTCAAGGACCGCAGTAACGATTTAATTTGAGAGACTAGTTCCCTACTCAAACACTCAGACCCGTCATCGGGCGTATCCTCCTCTGGGAGTCAGTTGTCTCCTTAGCAAGACGGAATTCTCGAATATTCTTTCTAGGAGATCTTGTTCCCGGCTCCCCGTTTTCACGGCGACCGGAGGGTTGTCTCCTAGAAAAATTATCCCCAGGAATTTCACTCGGAATTCTCAGATATTGTTCCTCGGAGATTTCGTTCCCGGCTCCCTGTTTTCATGGCGATCGGAGGGTTTTCTCCCGGGAAAATTATCACCGGGAATCTCACTCGGATTTTCTTTGATGCTCTTTCCCGGAGATCTCGTTCTCGGCTCCCCGTTTCTGCGGTGACCGGAGGGTTTTCTCCCGGGAAAATTCCTGGAAGTACTAGGCCACCCATAAGGGTCCTTACCCCGGGGGCTTTGTCACCCCCACAGCGCGTGGAGCTACCCTCCGGCCCGCTGTGGAGGGGGGGGGATAAGGGGCACCCGGGAATCACCCCGTTCCAGGCCATTAAGAATTCAATGTTCGCAAGAAAACTTAGCTTTATTCAAAACATTTAACCGGAGGACATCTTCCCCCTCCGGTGGGCATCATTACATCAAACGCGATACAACCCGAGGTACAACCTGAAAAGATCCTACGCCTAATAATCCAGGACGCCCTCAGATATCTCCCGGGCCAGGTCCCAGTAGAAGCTGCGTATACGACGCTGGGCCTCCCAGAGCAAGTCTTCGGGCCAATATTTGTAGCCCGCCTGTGGCAGTATTCGAAGCGGGGGAACCCTCCAGGACCCTGGTCGAAGAGGGGATAGCTCGGCACAATGGTTGTCGAAATTGTCCAGGTGCCACTCCGGATGCCACCGCAGTTGGATTGGTTCCCCGGAGACGCCCCTGCCGCGTCCCCCGGAGAAGATACTTAACAAAATAAAGGCGGCCTGGGCATCCCCCGGGTGGCACCCGTCGGGGCTCAAAGGCCTCACCCCCAGAGAGTTTCTCCGGGATCTTCGCCCGGGAGTAACCTCCTGGGTAACTTGGTAAATTTGATTTAAAGACTTAGCAAAAAATCCAATTTCTATTGCATCGAAATGTTTTTGTACAAGTGTCCGGGGCTTCCTCTAAGAAGCTACTAGGAGCAAAAACCTAAAAACAAAAGGGTCCTATCTAAAGGCCCAAGGTGGGGGCTCATACTTGTTCGTTGGCGCCCTCCCCCCGGGAGGCTCCAGTCAGAGCCGCGACATCTGCCCCCGGAGGCGCCGGCGCCGGGAACCGCACCCAGATTATCCGGTCGTAGAAGCCGCCGGAGAGCTGCTACACTTCTCGCCGCGATGGCTCAAAGAACCCCGGAAAGCTCCAGGGGATTCGGCCCCCGATCGCCCGGGCGCCAACCCCCCAGTGCTCCACGAGCCCAGCCGCAGCGGCCACCACAGGCATCAGCGGCCTCCGAGATCACGGAGACTTGTGTGTTGAGAAAACGCACACCCTCCGTGAGCGTCGCCAGGGCCGCCTTGGAGCTGCTCCCCGAGCCCAGGCTCACTCCAAGCCCATCGAGGGCTGAGCGAACAGAGTAGCCCGCGTCCATCACCGCCCGGACGCTGGAGCCCTCAAGCTCTCGGAGGGCACCTCCTTCACCTTCGCCTCCCTCCGGAGCCGATCGTTGGCGGTCTCGGAGGCATGGATCTGGGCCCAGACCCGGGCCAGCTCCCGGAGGGCATTGTCTCTCTGCCCCAAATAGGCAGCGGCCCTCTCCTCCGCGTCCTTCAGTGCCCGACTGAAGCACGCTTCAATCCCCGAGGTGATGGCCGCCCCCTACAAGCGCAAGAGTTAGAGAAAATCTCAAGTTGGAGTCCCGAAGGAAACAATCCACCGGCTCGAGAAAGGACCTCTATCTGGAGGGATTCAAGCTCTCCGAAGTGCTCGTGGAGCGTCCCTTGTGAGA
>CM033324.1:84622253-84671961 GCA_019359835.1 Pharus latifolius
AGTTTGTCAAAAGATTCGTCAGGGTGAGAAATATCATCCCGAACATATCTGATAATTCCGTTATCAGGGTGTTTAAACACGCCGTTCGATATCGGAGGTTTACTGAGGATTTGCTCATCCACCCCCCTCGATCAGTAGCCGATTTTTTTGCTATGGCTGATCGATATTGCGACACGGCCGAGACCACTGAGTGGAATCGGATGGTGGACAAAGGAAACTTACCGCCTCAACCAGGTCTCAAGAGAGGATTCAAACAAGAAGCCGGAATCTTCATCAGGCGGGAAGTCAAAGAAATCAAAAAGGAGTCAAACTGGACAGTACCGAGAGGTCACGGTAGCAGAAAAACCTCCATCGACTAAAGGTAACAAATCTTCATTTAAAAATAAAACTGATTTTGGTGGTTGCAGTGCCGACCAACCAGAGAAGTTGACTAACCCGTAGGAAGGCAAGAGGTGGTGTCCACTCCACAACTCTGCAGGCCACGACCTCAAGAATCGCCGGAGCTGGTTGAAGCAGTTGGATGACTTCTACCAGGGGATCGGACTAATGCCGACCTTGCCACAAAAAGAACAGACTTACAGGCTAAGAGACGCCAGCGGGGACAAAGAGATGTCCTACCAGGTACCTCGTAATCATGTCAATATCATTTTCGGAGGTTCGTCTTCTTTTGTTTCTAAACGGAAATTTAAAGCTTTTTACCGAGACGTGAACCAAGCGGAGACTCCCCTTGGTGAACCTCAGTACCCCCGTTGGTCAGATACTCCTTTGATGTTTGATCGCTCTGATTGCCCTGTGGGGCTTACTTGACCATTGAGGCTACATTTGGTCATTACCCCAATTATCAGCAATGCGAGAGTTGAGAGGGCCTGATGGACAGAGGTAGTTCCTTGGACATTTTGTTGGTCAAGGCACTGGATGAGATGCAAATTCCTCGTTCAAAAATCAAACCCATAATTCATCCGTTTTATGGGATAATTCCTGGTCCCTCCATGATGCCATTGGGACAGGTGGTGCTCCCGGTCACGCTGGGTGAACCAGATAACTTTCGAACAGAATTGGTTACCTTTGATATAATTGATTGTGATTTGTCTTATAACGCAATCTTTGGCAGGCCAACTCTCGCTAAATTCATGATGGCTACGCACTACGCTTACCAGTGCGGCAAGTTGCCTGGCCCCAAGGGAGTTATTTCGGTCTGAGGCAGTCGCAACGTGGCATTGACGTGTGATCGGTTATCCCTAGAGATGGTAGATCGGCTTCCCCTCCGAGAAGCATAGATTGCCACAATGTCTACTGATACGATCAAAGCCGCTCCTCGACCAGATGAAAGATAAAAATTGGTTCCGTTGTACCCAGATGATCCATCCAGGACAATTTGGATTGGATCAGGCCTGGATGACAAATAGGAACTCGAGCTCATTACTTTCCTCCGAGCTAATGCAGATGTGTTTGCGTGGAAACCATTCGACATGCCCGGTGTCCCAAGGGAGGTAATTGAGCACAGGTTAGCAATTCGACCTGGACAACGACCAATAAAGCAAAAGCTCAGGCGTTTTGCTGTTGATCAACATGAAGCCATCCAAGTGGAGTTAGATAAGCTCCAAAAGGCCGGATTTATTCGCGAAGTCGATCATCTGGAATGTCTTGCAAATCTGGTCGTGGTCCGCAAGTCAAATGGCAAGTGGCGCATGTGTGTCGACTACACTAGCCTAAATAGTGCCTATCCGAAGGATGATTTTCCCCTTCCCCGCATCGACCAGCTAGTCGATTCTACTACGGGTTGCGAACTGATGAGTTTCCTGGATGCTTACTCAGGATATCATCAAATTAGCATGGCAGAAGAAGATGAAGAGAAGACTGCCTTCATCACGCCATTCGGCACCTACTGCTATGTCAGAAAGCCGTTTGGTCTCAAGAACGCCGGTTCCACGTACCAACGCTTGATGCAAAAGACCTTTTTTTCCCAGATGGGGTGTAATCTTGAAGCTTATATAGATGACTTGGTTGTAAAAAGCTTAAAAAGTTTGTCTCATTTAGACGATCTTGCTGAAACCTTCTGTAATTTGAGTCAATTAGGAATAAAATTAAACCCAGAGAAATGTTCTTTCGGGGTTTCGTCTAGAAAAATTCTAGGTTTTCTTGTTTGTTTCAAAGGAATCGAGGTTAATCCCGAAAAAATCAGGGCTTTCGAACAAATGAGGTCTCCCTCGACCATCAAAGATGTTCAGTGCCTAGCAGGTCACATGGCAGCATTAAGCCGATTTATATCGCGACTGGGCGAATAGGGACTACCTTTCTTCAAAGCTCTGCGCAAACACTATAATTTTACTTGGTCCGATGAGGCCGAGAAAGCATTTCAGGAGGTCAAAGCATATTTATCCAGTCCGCCGGTCTTTGTTTCTCCCAATAAAGAGGAACCATTACTCCTTTACTTGGCGGCCACACCTTACGCGGTCAGCGCTGTATTGATCACAGAAAGAGAAGGTGTACACAAACCCGTCTACTACGTGAGCGAAGTACTTCATGGTCCTAAGGAGTGATACCCTGAGGTCCAGAAAATACTTTACACACTGTTGATGGCTTCCCGTAAGCTACGACATTACTTCCAAGCACATAAGATTACAGTGCCCTCGTCTTTTCCTTTGGGGGACATTGTCCGAAATCCAGAGAAATCTAGTCGGATCGTGAAATGGGCTGTGGAACTCGGAGCGTTCGACATCCATTTTACGCCACGCACCGCGATCAAATCTCAGATCCTGGCCGACTTCGTGGTCGAATGGACTAATCCTGAACCGCCCATACAGGAGTCTGAAGATTTGGAATGCCCCGATCACTGGATGATGTATTTTGATGGCTCTCACAGTTTTCAACACTCGGGGGCTGGAGTGGTCCTGGTCACGCCTCAGGGTGACCAACTCAAGTATGTCATTCAACTACACTTTGTTGCGACCAACAACGCAGCGGAGTATGAAGGTCTTATTGCAGGGCTTCGGGCAGCAAAATTCCTCGGAGTTCATCGATTGGTGGTGAGGGGAGACTCACAGCTGGTCGTAAACCAGGTAAACAAGGAGTACAGCACCTCTGATGAGACAATGGCTCATTACCTGAGGGAAGTGAGGAGATTGGAAAAACACTTCAGTCATTTTGAAGTTCAAAACATCCCGCGAAAGGATAACATTCTCGCAGACCAATTATCCAAAATTGGGTCCTCACGCACATCCGACCCAGCAGGAGTGTTCGTCAAACACTTGGAACATCTTTCGATCATGACTACGACCGAAGATTATCCGGTAACAGTCTGCATTACCAACCTCAGACATGAACGAGATTGGACCCATCCATTGAGGGTCTATATCGAACACGGGACCTTGCCCGAGGATGAAACCGAGAGCGATCGGTTAATTCGAAAAGAGCGCCTATACAAACTTATAGGAGTTTTGTATAGAAAAGGCACTCAAGGAGTATTCATGCACTGTGTGTCCCAAGAGGAAGGTATATCCCTTTTGAAAAAGATTCATGATGGTGTATGTGGTGCACACGCGTCATTCCGTACACTGGTCGGGAAGGTTTTCCGACAGGGATTTTACTGGTCTTCGGCACTTGATGATGCCAAAAATATGGTCAAGACATGTCCTTAGTGTCAATTTCATGCGAGACAGGTCCACCAGGCTGCCCATGCTCTATAAACTATCCCTCTATCATGGCCCTTCGCGGTTTGGGGGATGGATATTGTTGGTCCTATGCCACAAGCGGTCAATGGATACAAGTTCTTGTTTGTAGCTATTGACACGTTTACAAAGTGGATTGAGGCCAAGCCAGTACGCAATGTTACTGCTACCGCTGCACAAAAGTTCTTTCATAAGAACATTGTGACTCAATTCAGTGTTTCAAATCGTCTCATCACTGATAATGGTTCCCAATTCGCTAGCGGTCTCTTCCTGGACTATTGTGACAATATTGGAACCAAGGTTTGTTTTGCTTCTGTAGCTCATCCGCAGAGCAATGGTGCCGTTGAATGTGCCAACGGGCAAATATTGTAGGGCATCAAAAAGCGCATTTTTGATTGCCTTAAGACATGCTCGGGGGCTTGGGTAGATGAGCTCTATACCGTCCTGTGGGCACTACGTACTACTTCTAGCAAACCACTGGTGAGATACCTTTCCATTTGGTATACAGAGCTGAGGCTGTGTTACCCATGGAAATTAGTATTGGTTCTGTCCGAACAGATCAATTCGAACAAGTTGATCAGAACGGACAATGATTACAAGATCTAATCCTCCTAGAAGAAAAACGTGATCGAGCTCTGGTCAAGTCCGCGGTGTATTTGCAAGCTTTGCGCAAATACCATAACAAAAGGGTGCGGCCACGTAGCCTCCACGTGGGTGATCTGGTTTTACATCAAATACAAAACCAATCTAATCGCAATAAATTCTCCCCTCAATGGGAAGGCTCCTACACTGTTGTCTCGGTGCTGCGACCAGGATCGGCTCGGCTAGCAATGGAGGATGGTAGAATCTTATCCAATACATGGAACATTGATCAACTTTGCAAGTTTTACGTGTAAGTTTCCCAATATTTTTTCCTGTTCAATTAGCATAGTTTAACAAAAACTTCGTGAGTACTCTTCTTTGCTTCATGTTATGTCTATTTTCTTTATTTGCCATACCTGTATCGAGCTTGGCTCGGGGGCTGATTGCCGATGATCATCTTGGTACAAATTTCTTAACCGGATTCATTGGCCGATCTCGTGGTCTCATCCAGCTAAGGCATCCCTCAATAAGCCATTCCTCAACGCACACGGGACTTACTGGCATGTTCTGGATCATTCGAGTGGCTGCCAGTTCATAATAAGGTCGGATCACTAGTACAGAAATGCAGTCTACTAACCCCTATATTCTATTGGTTATTAGCGATTTAGTAGAAAACCGATAGAAAATGTGCCTCGCGGTCATAAAAGGCCAACGGGTGTATTTTTCATATCGGTTTGTAAGAAACTTACGATAGAAGAAGCAGTATGATTTACTCTAGCGGTGATGAACATATTTGCCGTTAGAAGAGTTGCATAAGTACTGACGGGAGAATGTTGTGCGCCGATAGGACTGGTCGACTTTTACAACTAGACTTATTCTATCAGTACTGTATGCGTCTACCGACAGAATATCTCAAAAATTCCTATCGGCAAAATGTAGTGTGCCGATAGAACCGTTCACCTTCTACAAATATTTTTATTCTATCGGTAATGGATTCTTGTACCGTTAGAATATATCGAAAATTGCTTAGAACTGTTCGTCTTCAAATAGTTTTATTCTATCGGTAATGAATGTTTATACTGTTAGAATATAGCAAAAATATTTTAGAACTGTTCGCCTTCTACAACTAGTATTATTCTATCGGCAATGTACGTATATATCGATAGAGTATGTACAAAAATTCCTATCGGTAATATGTATTGTGCCGATAGAACCATTCGCCTTCTACAGTTGTTTTTATTCTATCGGTAATTTATTTGTATACCGTTAGAAGATATATAAAATTACTAACGGTTTGCGGTTTTTGTACCGATAGAACTTATCTAGTACTATAAATACACGGGTATGTCTCTTTCATTCTCACAGTTCATCTGCCGCTCGTAGACCTAACCCGTAAGTTCCATGGACGGCTGGCGCACCTCTACAGACGACCGCTGCACCTCCGCACCTCCATCGACGCCCTCTAGACTTCGGCATCCCAAGCAAGGTACGTAAAATTTTGGCAATATTGTTAGATTATTCTAATCCGATTATGGCAATTATTCGGCAATTTTTGTATCCTTCATTTTGATGTGTCTTCTTTTCAATATGATTATGATCTGTGCAGGTCCTTGGATGATGCTCATGAGGGGCAACGTATTTCATGGTTCTTCATCGCAGTACGCTGCCTTTGTTGGCTTATTGGCGAAAGAAACGGTGAAGATCACCATCGAGAGCTGGAAGGACATGAAGGGCGAGATCTTGGTTGGCTCGGTCGAGAAGGTCCTTAAGCCCGGCGTGTTTCTCAAATCAGGACCTATAGAAAGCATCTTACATTTTTTTGCATGCACCAGCTTGTGGCCAGATACTTACCTGCTTGGAGAAGAAGAATTATTGTTATTTGCACAGCCATTCTACACCATCACTACACAGAACAACATCTTGGAAGGTAGGTTCTTTTTGTTAATGGAGTTGACTTGAGTTGAGTTGAGTTGAGTTGAGTTGATCGAGTTTGAGTCCGAGGAAATCACCAATACAAATGTAAGTCGACGGCAGTTCCAGCTCCTCGGGCGTCTTCGAACTGAACTCCTATGGTTAAGTCCAATGTGGTTCAGACATTTGCTGTTTTGGATGAATGGATTTGTGATGTATCAGGTCTAACTTGTAGTCGGTAGTTGCATTGTCGCAACCTGCAAAGGTTCTCTTTTATGTAAAATGTATGGGCCACTGGGTCCTCATCGTGATCTGTTGTTAATTTCAGACGTGGCTTTTCTAATATACATCGAATGTGCGAATTGTTGTATTTGTATATTGTTGTATATTTGTGTATCATGTATTGCTAATTGGGACATGAACTTGAATGTGTAGAGAGTATTTGTGTATTTAATTGTATTGGTAGGTAGGTGTGTATTTGTACTGCTGTTTCAGACATGTACCTGAATTTGTATTGGTGAACTGGCATGTGTATGTTTGTACCTGAATTTGTGAACTGGCATGTGTAATTTCTTTGGCAAGATGAAGTCCCAAGTTCCTAAGAAAAGTATTTTTGTGTCTCCTAGTTAATCCACAAATTAGCATTTCTTGAAATATTTCTTTATCTTCTAGTGAAGATCTGTTTGATGTAAGATCTGTTTGATGTTACATTGATATGATTCCTTGGATGTGAAAACTAGTGTCATGTGTGTCCCAGTTTGGTACAAGTACCTCCTCTAACGGTAAATACACATATTTACCGATAGAAAAAACATATATTTTTCAGTCATGCATCATCTAACGGTAAATACACATATTTACCGATAGAAAAAACATATATTTGCTCAGTCATGCATCATCTAACGGTAAATACACATATTTACCGATATAAAAACTCATGTTCGTGTGTCATGCATCATCTAACGGTTAATACACATATTTACTGATAGAAAAACTCATGTACGTGCTGTGTCATGCATCATCTAACAGTCAATACACATATTTACTGATAGAAAACACATATATTTGCTAAGTCATGCATCATCTAATGGTAAATACACATATTTACTGATAGAACAAGACCTGTGCTTGCTCAATAATGTACATTCTCTAACGGTATATGTGTGTTTTTACCGATAGAATATGTGAGCGGCAAATTACTTTAGTTAGTCTAACGGCTATTTCATGTATTTACCGTTAGAAAAAGGTCCATTATAAGGAAAACCCCACTCAACCATTGCTGAGCTGCTCTTTAATTAGTTCTGTTGCACTCTATGTCCCTCTGTTCGTGATGAAAGTTCCACGCTCGCAGCTACACTGCTAGGGTGATCGACGCAAGCTGGAGGGAAGTTGATTGCACCCCTCTCTTTAAGGTATGCTTAATTGTCGACACTTATCTCTCTCTCCCTCTAGATCTCCCTCCCTCTCTACTTGCAAGCTAGCTGTATTGTGTAGTTCCAAGTTTGTAGCTCTAAGCTTGGGAGCTAGGTAGCTGGAAAAGCGTCATGTTTTAGGAGCTAACTAGCTTGTATTGTGTAGTTAGCTAGGTTAATTAGTGTTAATTTCGTCAGGCTAGGGTTCAACACATCTGTTGTAAGAGGCTGTACATGTACATATACATAACTTAATCAGGCAGGTTTCATGCATGGCTGACTCGTTAAATTTTGTTAATTGTAGATGGACAAGAAATATTGGATGTATGGAATAAAACGTACTATTCTTGAATATTTGGATGGTGTGAATGAGTTTATTAAATTTGCTGAGCAACAAAAGGAGAGGGAGAGAAAAATATGCTCTGTTCTTGTACAGATTGTATGAACTTGAAGAGGTTTAGCAACTCTGGTCAAATTAAGAGTCATTTGATTCGTCCTGGTTTTAACGCGCGATACACCCGTTGGATATGGCATGGCGAAGATCTTGAGGAAACAAGCACCACTACTACCAATCAGTAGGACTCAAATGTGGATTGCAATAATATCGATGATCATCCAAATTGTGATAATGTTCATTCCGATGTGCACGTAGATGATGATGATGATGACAATCTAGATGAGACATGATGTAGAGGAAGATTACAACGAAAACGACTTCTGTGAATTTGAGAAACTGATTGTTGACTCTGAGAAGCCTCTGTTCCCTGAATGTGCAACATTTACAAAACTGTCTTCTGTGCTGAGATTATATAACTTGAAGGCAGGCAATGGTTGGAGTGATAAGAGTTTCATGGCACTATTAGATCTTCTAGCGGACATGCTTCCAGAGGGAAATGAGTTGCCAAGATATACTTACCAAGCTAAAAAACTGTTGTGTCCGTTGGGAATGGAAATCGAAAGAATACACGCATGCCCAAATGATTGTGTGTTGTACCGTAACGAGTACTCTAGTTTGCATGTTTGGCCAAGATGCGGCGCATCAAGGTATACCGGATTGACAGTGAATGTCACGAGGTAAAGAAAGGACCTCCGGCGAAAACTGTGTGGTACTTGCCTGTGATACCTAGATTGAAGCGGCTGTTTGCAAATCCGAAAGTCGCGAAGCACTTGCGTTGGCATGCTGGAGCCCGGAAACAAGACGGAAAACTGTGACACCCAGTTGATTATATTCAATGGAGAAACATCAACAGAACATTTGCTGAGTTCGGCGGCGAAGTTAGGAATATAAGGTTCGGGCTGAGTACAGATGGTATGAACCCACATGGTAATATGAGCAGTCGGCATAGCACTTGGCCGGTTCTTTTATGCATCTACAATCTTCCTCCTTGGTTATGCATGAAGCGCAAGTACATCATGATGGCGTTACTAATCTCAGGACCCAGACAACCCGGAAATGATATTGATGTGTTTCTAGCGCCTTTAATCGAGGACTTATAGAAATTGTGGAGCGAGGGGGTGCAGGTGTGGGATGCATACAAGAAAGAGAATTTCATCTTGCGGGCCCTGATATTTTGCACCATAAATGATTTTCCGGCCTACGGCAATTTGTCGGGTATAGTATGAAAGGAGTCAAGGCTTGCCCTATTTGCCTAGATGAAACTGAGAGCATGTGGATGCGAAACTGCTGGAAAACAGTGTACATGGGTCACCGCAGGTTTCTTCCGGTGCATCACACGTACCGTAAGAAGAGGAAATCATTTAACGGGAAGCCTGAGAAGGGATCAGCTCCAGTGTTTCAGACCAATAAGGAGACTTACTCGCGCGTGAAGGACATCAAAGCTGAGTTCGGTAAGCATTCTAAACCTCGAGAAAAAAATGTTTGGAAGAAGAGATCGATTCTCTGGGATCTACCATACTGGGAGCACTTACAAGTTCGACATTGCATTGACGTCATGCATGTAGAGAAAAATGTCTGTGACAGTTTGATTGGTTTGTTGTTGAACATTCCGGGAAAGACAAAGGATGGTGTGAAAGCTCGTCGTGACAAGGTGGAAATGGGGATAAGGACTAAGCTTGCACCTTTAGAGAATGGAAAGCGTACATACCTCCCCCCGACCTGCTATACGTTGTCCAAGAGCGAAAAAACAGAACTCTGTCGGTGCCTGCACGGTGTTAAAGTTCCATGTGGGTACTCCGCGAACTTGAAAAAACTTGTGTCCATGAAGGACCTAAGACTGGTTGGCATGAAGTCCCACACTGTCATGTCTTGATGTCACAAATGCTTCCCATTGCTGTCAGAGGCATTCTCCCAGTTAAAGTCAGAGAGACAATCACAAACCTATGTTATTTCTTCAACGCAATATCTTGCAAGGTAAGTACGTGCACTAGTACTATAATTTAATTACCTCCATTTGTGGAGCTTAATTAGAAGATTTTTCTTATATGAATATTTCGCGCAACTGTGTCCTCGTAAGTAATTGATCCGGATGGACTGGATGCTTTGCAACGCGACGTGGTTACAACTCTTTGTCAGCTCGAGATGTATTTCCCTCCATCCTTTTTTGATGTTATGTTCCATCGATTGTTCACCTTATCAGAGAAATTAAGTTTTGTGGACCCATGTGCCTGTGTTACATGTATCCATTTGAGAGATTTATGGGTGTATTGAAGGGATACGTAAGGACTCGTCATCGACCTGAGGGGAGTATCATGGAAAGTTATGCCGCCGAGGAGGTGATTGAATTTTGCACAGATTATATGGACGGGGTTGACCCAATTGGCGTTCCTAGGTCCCGACACGAGAGTAGGCTTCAGGGCATCGGAACGATTGGATTCAAAGCTATCGTCCCCACTCGTGATGTGTACGCAAAATAACATTTTTGGGTGTTACAACACATGACGGAGGTCGAGCCATACATACACGAGCACAAGGTAATGTTACGGTCACAGAATCCTTCGAAGTCAGACGTTTGGGTCACCAGAGAACATAAGAGGAAATTTGCTGGGAGGATCCAAGAAAGAGTCACGCGAGCTGCCGAGGGCTCCGTAAGTGAAACTGTGACATGGTTGGCTAGAGGCCCAAGATTCACTGTAGGGACTTGGCAGGGGTATGACATCAATGGGTATTCATTTTACACAAGAGCTCAAGACGCCAAGAGTAGCACGCAATGTAGCGGAGTGACACTGTCTGCTATTTTCGAGGATGCCAAGTCAGTAAGGGCGCTGAACTCATATTATGGTGTTATTGACGAAATATGGGAGCTCGATTATGGATTACTTAAGATTCCCCTGTTTCGATGCCAATGGGTTGAAATCCCTCGAGGTGTTCAAGTTGACAGTTACGGGTTTACTCTCGTCGATCTTGGTAGAGTCGTACACCAAGACGATCCATTCATACTTGCAAAGCAAGCCACACAGGTATTCTATATCGTTGACCCGGCCAATCCAAAATTGCATGTTGTCCTCCACAGCAAGAGACGTATTGTTGGGGTCGAAGACGTTGTCGACGAAGAGGAGTATAACCAATTTGATGAAATACCTCCATTTTTAGAGGACATTCAATCTATCCCTACTGAAGATATCGACGAAACAACGTATCTGCGAGATGATCACGAAGAAGGATTATGGGTTGAGAACCATTGATGATTAATTTCTATTTCAGGGATAAATGCCAAGCAAACAGCCCACAAGTTCTGCAGCAAGGTGAGGAACTTATCATTAATACATCAGGTAGTACATTTTTCTTTAGAACTTAATGATAAGCTAGTTCACAGCATTAATATATCTCAATTTTACTCCACAGCATGAGTTCTAACATGTACAGTACCTTTATCCTGTAAGTACTTAATTCTTCCCTTCAAATAGCACTTGCAAAAATCTTATTGTAGCCTCTTGCTTCTTCAAATTAAGCTCTCCAAAAATCAATTTTTCTGACGGTATTTTGTTATTTGTACCGATAGAAAAAAACATCCACTACTTTAATGTGTCTCAGGCACTTCAAAAGTTTCGCTGTAAAAAATTTTCTTATTCTATCGGTATTATTATGTTTTACCGTTAGAATAAATTCGTTAGTCTCACGGTATTTTGTTGTCTGATGGTTTTTTGTTGTTTGTACCGATAGAAAAATGCTCTGACGGTTTTTTGTTGTCGGACTCGAAATCAAAGAGACGGTGGAGGTTATCAGAGTCGAACCTGCCAGGGCTGATTTCCTGGTCGTTATCATCCTTCCCCTCGACGGGGTCGTATGACGGACCGGACTCACCTTCTGGTGCATTAAGATCCTCGGTGGGTTCTGACCTTGTGCTAGTCGCTCCCTGGTCGATGGACATGACCTGGAGAAATGATTTGACCACTGGGAGATTTTCGCCTCCAACTTCTTCCATCGGAACAGGATCTCTTGGAGAAGGCATTGGAATGTGAGCATAATCCTTGAGATCGAAATCGTTCTCGGAATCATATACTCCAGTCATGATTCAGCAAACCTCCGAATGAAAATTAGGACGCCTTGAGAAAGGCGCCACGGTGGGCGCCAGCTGTCGACGATTCGGACTCGGAGTCCTTAGCCGAACTTATGCAAAATATGTAAGTAGTGAGACCTTTCAGGGTGTCCCTCCGGGAAGGTATGTAGAATTATGGAGAACTGGAGCACAAAGAAGTTTATACAGGTTCGGGCCCTCGATGGTGGGAGTAATAGTCCTACGTCCTGTTGGGATTTCACTATGTGTAGTAAAAGAGTTACAAGGTGACGGAAAGATCTTCACAGGCGAAGACTTTCCCTATATAATTGTACAAGATGAAGCCTGGGAGGCTTATAGAATCTATCTAGTCTAGACTATAGTCTTTGAATGAGATGTTACGTATCTCGTCTCCGTGTGATATGATGATTCTTCGATCCCCCGTTTGATGCAGCATGCTGCCCTTTTATACTGGTCGAAAGGGCGTCAAGTTGTAACGGCATCAAACGGTTTCTTGGATGCGGTTTAAAGAACCGCTCTTAACTCGCACGCAGGTTTAACACGTGTTATTCGTGGATAACCGCACGTATAAACCTCCTGACGGTTGTTCCTCTACATGGAAGAATCTTTGGGATACTTGAGATATTCCTGCTACAGGAACAGATTAATCCCACGTTCCCTGGTCGAAAGTGCTCTGACCGCGCGATGTTGGCTGACCGCGCAACATCCACAGCCTTCTATTCGCGTATAGCATATGAACTCCTGACCGCGCACTAGCTTCAGTTTGATCGCGTAAAGAGAAGTACCAGCCCCCAAATTCGAAGAAAACAAAGGAAACACGAATTTCAAGATATACATCGGATTTTTAACCCGACGCTTCAGATCCCCCACTTAGTGGCGCACTAAGTGTGGCGGTTGGTTCCCCGAGACGGGCTCTGGGTAATATGTGACGGGTAATGATGGCGCTGTTGAAACATTTTTTAACCCGAGGTAAAATTGTAGATGCCTTTTAGAAACTCGAGGCGTTCGGAAGGCGAACCGTCACCCTGGCGACTATAAATACCGAAGCCTTCGAATTACAAAGCTCCACAACTTCTCCTCTCGGCTAAGTTTCCTTTGAAGCTACCTTCATCCTTCTCCTCATACACTCCCCGATGGCAGACCACACCATCATTGAGATTGAGAGTGATGAAGAGGAAGTTTTCGAACAAGGGCCTCAGATGCCCGAAGATCCATCTCCTTCAAGGAAGAAACCCAAGGTTTACGAGGGATCCTCCAGCAGAACAAAGGTGAAAGACGCATCATCGTTCTTTCTTCCGTCTGTTCCTCTAGTTCTTCCTATCCATGCACCTGGGCAGGTCGAACTTTCATCTCCACCTTTGGAGGGATGTTCTTCTCAGTTTTCTCCATTTCATCCCAATACTCCCCATTTTTGTTTGGGTGATAGATTTTCTGGTCGGCAAGTGGTAACTCCTCGACCAAATGACCCTCAACTTGGGTTGGGGAAGCAATCTTATGGTGGGAAGGTTGTACTTCCACCATCTAGTGATCATCCGCTTTTATCGGATGATCTACTTTCCAGGATGCCTATATCAACTCGCCTCTTGCAAGGATTGGTAATTACTTATGTCTCCCTTTGCTAGTGATTATAGTTAGTAAAACTAACATTTGCAAATGTAGGAGACGAAAATTGTTGGAGCCCCCAGCGACCAGCCTGCTGAGACTCCACCTCCTTCCCTCGGACAGACTCCCCAAGGGGAAAAAGAGGCCCTGGAGAAGAAGACCGAAGAGATGTCTTCGGCGTTTCTGCACCTAGCAGAATGTTTTGAAAGATCCCGTGAAGAGGCGCACCAGTTCCGTCGAGAGAGAGACCACGCTCAGCAACAGCGAGAACTCTCCGACTTGATTAGGGATAGTAGTGCGTCTCTTGTCAGGGACGATGTAGACAGGCTTAGATTAGTTGCTAGTTCTCTGGGGGTTGTCAGCGTAGATTCTACTGACAACAACATGTCCCTAGGAGAACTTTGCAAACTACTTTCGGATCAGGTCGACGCTCTGGTCGCCAGTATCCCTTTTGTATGTAAAGAATGTCAGAAATAAAGCTTTCTTTTTCTTCATATCATATGAATATTCTTTACATCTTCTGTGCGAAAACATGGCCATAAGCAATGTCTTTACGACCATTCATACACAGGCAAACTTCAATTCTGCGACCAGAATCGCATTTTATAGTAGTACCGCGACCAGCACTGATACTGCGATCAGAGTTAAAGTCGTGGTTAGAAACGAGGTTCGATTTGAAAGATTACTGTGATCAGAACCGAAACTCGATCAGACCATCACTTCGATTAGAATCGGAGCTTAGTCGAAGACATGGTTCCGACCATACCGCAATCCGATCAAAACATATCCGTACGTCCAAAAACTGGGTCATAGGATATTTTCATAAACATTTACAAGACACATGAAGGAAAATGTCCTCCGAAAACCCTTGAAAAACTTTTCATGTTTTTGTATATTCAAATCTTGAAACAAAGAAGTCATTTTGTTTCAAATCCGATACCAGGAACACTTAACGGGTCCGCCAGAGACAGTATCCATTATGGGAAATGAATAAAATATTAAGTGGAACGTTTGAGCAGAACGTTACTCAGAGTAGTGCGCCTCCTTGGGTTTGTAAAAGGAGCAGTTAGCTTCTTGAGGAAGCCACACAGCCAAAAACCCTTCCTTAACACTTCCGCCGCACAAAACCCTCATTCTTCTCAGCCTCTGTCTTCCCCAAAGTTGCCAGCTTTCCTCCCGATTTCTCACAAGAAATGGCGTCCTAGAGCAGATCAGTCCACCACTCCGAGGAGAGTCTTATGGCGTTGGAGAAGGAGGAGATCCTTCCTCCGCGGCTGCTAATCAACTAGCCGCCCGTGGAGAAGGATCAAGAAACCCCAGTCGTTGGAGAGGGCGAACTGGTGGTCTTCGAAGAGTACATGCGTTGCGGGATCCGATTCCCTGATAGTCAGTTTCTGAAGGACATTTTGGAACATTACGGGTTGGAGTTGATAAATCTCCACCCGAATGCAATCTTGATCCTGGCGGTGTTCCAACACTTGTGTGAAGCCTACGTCGGAGTGTATCCCAGCGTGGATCTCTTCCGGTGTTTCTATTATTCGGCGTGGTCGAAGAGCACCAACGCCGCCGGATGCATATACTTTCGGATAAGGGAGAAGAAAGAGTATCCCTTCCCACCCCTCCATCTGAGAGCGGGTTGTGGTTTGAAAACTCGCGGCCAGAGAAGCCGAGCGAGTTGGATTCCCTCCCGGCGATGAATGCTAAGTTCATGAAGCACGCCGAGGTGATTCTTCACTTGGTCCGACAGGGACTGATAGCTCGCAACATTATTCGTGACTTCGTGAAGAATCGGGTGAGCCCCCGCGTGAAAGGGCTCATCCGGCTTGGGAGATTAAGTCCATGGCAGACAACACCCTGGACTACAACAACGGTATGCAATTTCGACACCGAAACCTCATACTCCTGTTATATGCTTTCTAATTGGTCTTCTGGGAACAATCTTGCCTTCCTCCGAGATCGAGAGGTGGACAAATTACCTTCTCAGGGCCTACAATGCTGAAGTGGAGGGCCCCAAGGGATCGCCTCGCCCACAGAGCTTAGTTCATGCCAACGACGACCTCAAACAGGAGCGCCGAAAGGTATGTCACTTTTCACTTAATTCCCATTCGCAGGTCTCATGTACACCCAGTACTGACAAATTTGTCAGGATGAAACAGCTCTTGGGGAGATTCGCCGAGGCGACGTTCCTAAGAAAAAACGTCGGTTTCCTGGGAAAGCCGACGGCGAAGAACGTGAAGAAGATCTCCTCGAAGCCCAGGACGAGGAATCCTGCCCCCAAGCAATCCAAGAAGATTCTTGGGGAAGGGTCTTCACGGAGCACTCCTCCTACCGCAAGGAAAACTGCCGTAAGATATCACGTAACTCCTATTCTTCCAGGTACAAACTGGAATCATTTCTTCATCGTACAGGGCGAGAGGAGCGAGGAGGAGGAGGACGACATTCCCTTGATTCGTCGGAGGAGGAAAGTAGCAGACTCTCCATTCGTTGAGACTCCACCTCGTTCAGTGGAAACAGAAGCAACCGTAGCGGACCCCCCGGCCACCGGAAACCCCGTGGTTGCGGGCGAGATCCCCGCTCCCGAAGCCCCCGAGGCTTCGGGGTCAGTTGCTTCTCCCTCCTTGGTCGAAGGGACGACCACGATAAGACTTCCTCGTGGTCTTAACTTCTCAATTTTCTCTGTACATGTGTTTATCGGATTTACACTTATACAGGGAGAAGAACTTCCCCCTGCAACTCCTGTGAGTCCCAGGGAGGCAAACCCTCCACCCCTGGGGACAGGAGAGGAGGTAACAGAACAAGACTCCGCGACCAACGCTAGGGTCGCGGATGAGGTGCCAGCTTCAGCAATTCAGGAGCCACCCAGGCCTTCGGGTGTATCCCCGTCAACCGAACAGGTTACCCCGGTATGAATTTTTACCACTTTGGTCTTTATCATCCCCATGCATATGCTTACAGGAGAACATACATAGGGAGAAAAGGCCCTGTTCAGGAAGAGAAAGACTAGGACGGACAACGACTGTCCTCTTTCTCACGGAGAGCCTTCCTTGAAGTCCCAGAAGCTGATGGGATTTCAAATAAGGTAAGAACTCCATTCTTCTTATTCTGGATCGGATTGTGGTGACCACTAACGTAATCGACAACCCCTTTTTCCTTTGTAGGCGTAAAGATGTAGCACCAAGCCCTTCAGCCGCCCCGGGGAGAGTTGAAGTCGCTACCGGTGCTTAGGCCTCCGGTGAGGAGCGCTCTGTCCCTTCGGTCCGGGAAATCGTCCGGGCCGTTAGGGACGAGTCGGGCACGGAGACCCAGTTGCAGGCAACAGAACCTGCGACTGAGGCCCAGCAGGCGCATCCACCTGCTGCTCCTGTCGAGGACGTGACGGGTCCCTCGACCAGACCACCCACCATCCCGGAGGATAGTTCATTTCGGGAGTACACAGAGGTATAATGAACATCTCTTATGGTACCTGAATTGTGCATAGGACACCACTGATTTCTCTTTGTATTACAGGAACTATCCGTGTAACGGCCAAATCGATTGCCATGGTGGCGAGCATCGAGGCCATACAAAAAGAGAGAGACTACTTGCGAAAGTAAGGATAAATGCCCTTCAATTTGTATAGATACAAATTCGTTATGACAATCATCTTTTCTGTCACAGGGAGGTTGCTTCTCTGAAGAGGGACCTGGCCGCTCACAAGCTTATGTCGATCTCCATGATTTCGAAACAAGAGGTCGAGCTTAATGATCTGCGGTCACAGCTCTCTGGTAAGTCGATTGCAGACTAGGAAGACTTGACTTTATCTTTTAGACTGTTGGTAACAATCTTTTTACTGCAGCGTAAGCAAGTCAAATAAAACGGCTCGATCAGGACAAGGCAATCCTCCAGCTCTCCATTAACTCTACCCGAAGGGCGAACAAAGACCTGAGCCAATCCATCTTCGAAAAGCTAAAGATGGTGGCCTGTCTCCTGAGGGCTGATGTGGTTGAGACCACAAAGGACGACCTCAGTTCGAGCGACTGGTCTACACTGGTCATTGCCCAAGCGGAGTCACTTCTCGAGTATCTTCCTGAAGATACACGGCGACGACAAGAGGCGATCAGAACCAGGGTTCGATCAGCAGCCTCCGCCATTCTCTGCCGGTTTTGTCTTCACCATGGCCCAGATATGGATCTCAATCAATTGGTGGGAACTGTAGAGATCGAGAGTGAAGAGCAACTGGAGGCGATCATGGAGGAGGTCAATCCCCTGGTAGATAGACTCCTGACCGAGCTCGGGATTGTGTAATCCCTACAATTGTATAGATACAAACTATAGAATGCAATGCATGTTCTTTTTGATCTTGAAAGAAAATACTTTTTTGTTGTTTCATATTATAAGCATATCCCCCTAGCCCCCGCCTGTGATTATAGATACTGAAGGCTTAGTATTATAAACACAGGAGAAATACGAGTGTAACGACCAGGGGTGTGTGATTAGACCAACAATTATGATCAATGTAACGCCTAACCTTGTTGCAAACCGGCAGCCACTCAGGCGACCAAGGACATACTAGCAAGCCCCGTATGCGTTGAGAAACGGCTTATTTAGGAGTGACTTGTCTAGAAGTGGTCGTGATATCGGCCAGCGAATCCGATTAGAACGTTGTAATGATATAGCCGCCGGCCACCAGCCCCCGAGTCAAATTCGTAACACATGGGCATGGAAGGAGATGTTCATCGTATGAAACCAAAAGACTTTTTGTTTTATCAAAAAATTCTGATTGAACAGGAAAAGGGATTGAATACTTACACGTAAAACTTGCGTAGCTAATCGATGTTCCAAGTATTGGACAAAATTCGACCATCCTCCATGGCTAATCGCGCTGATCCTGGTCGCGGTACCGAAACAACAGTGTAAGGGCCTTCCCACTTCGGGGAGAATTTGTTGCAATTAGACTGGTCTTGAATTTTTCGTAAAACCAGATCGCCCACGTGAAGACTACGTGGCCGCACCCTTTTGTTATGGTACTTGCGCAAAGCTTGCAAGTATACCGCGGACTTGATCAAAGCGCGATCACGCCTTTCTTCTAAGAGGATGAGGTCCTGTGACCGTTGTTCGGTCTGATCAACTCGTTCGAATTCCTATGTCCGAACAGATCCAATACTAACTTCCATAGGCAGTACGGCCTCGGCCCCATAGACCAGATGGAAGGGCGTCTCACCGGTGGCTCGACTAGAAGTAGTTCATAGTGCCCATAGAACGGTGTAGAGCTCGTCTGCCCAAGCCCCCGAGCGAGTCTTAAGGTGATCAAAAACACGTTTCTTGATGCCTTGCAGTATCTGCCCATTGGCACATTCTACGGCACTATTGCTTTGTAGATGTGCTACAGAAGCAAAGCACACCTTGGTCCCAATATGATCGCAGTAGTCCAGAAAAAGACCACTGGCGAACTGAGAACCATTATGCATGATGGGACGGTTTGGAACACCAAATCAAGCAACAATGTTCTTATGAAAGAACTTTTGTGCAACTGATGCGGTAACTTTTTGTACCGGTTCGGCCTCAATCCACTTTGTAAACGTGTCAATAGCCACGAACGGAACCTTGTATCCATTGACCGCTTGTGGCATAGGACCGACAATATCCATCCCCCAGACCGCAAAAGGCCATGCGAGGGGAATGGTTTGTAACGTATAGGCAGGTTGATGAACCTGTCTCGCGTGAAACTGACACTGAGGACACATCTTGACCATATGCTTGGCATCATTGAGTGCCGAAGGCCAGTAGAATCCTTGTCGAAAAGCTTTTCCGACCAGTGTGAGATATGACGCGTGCGCACCGCATACACCGTCATGTATTTCTTTCAAGAGGGATTTACCTTCCTCCTGAGAAATGCAGCGCATGAATACTCCTTGAGTACCCTTTCTATACAAAACTCCCTCTATGAGCTTGTACAGACGTGCTTTTCGAATCAACTAATCGCTTTCGGTTTCATCCTTGGGTAGGGTCCCATGTTCAAGATAGACTCTCAATGGATGAGTCCAATCCTGTTCCTGACCGAGGTTGGTAACGCAGACTGTTATTGGATCATCCTCGACCGAAGTCATGATCGAAGGATGGTCCAAGTGTTCAACGAACACTCCTGCCGGAGCGGATATGCGTGAGGACCCAATTTTGGATAATTGGTCTGCGAGAATGTTGTCCTTTCGCGGGATGTATTGGACTTCGAAATGACTGAAGTGTTTTTTCAATCTCCTCACTTCCCCCAGGTAATGAGCCATTGTCTCATCGGAGGTGTTGTACTCCTTGTTTACCTGGATTATGACCAGCTATGAGTCTCCCCTCACCACTAATCGATGGACTCCGAGGAATTTTACTGCCCGGAGCCCTGCAAGAAGACCTTCATACTCTGCTGCGTTGTTGGTCGCAACAAAGTGTAGTTGGATGACATACTTAAGCTGCGTCGGAGTATCGATCAGCCATATCAAAGAGATCGGCTACTGATCGAGGAGGATGGATGAGCAAGTCTTCGGTGAATCTCCGATACCGAACGGCATGTTTAAATGCACTAATAACGGAGTTGTCAGATATGTTCGGGATGGTATTCCTCACCCCGACAAACCTCTTGACAAACTGACGAAGGGTTTCGGTTGAAGTTTGTCGTAGTCGGTGGAGGTCGTCCTCTTTACCCGACTTTTGATAACAATTCTGGAAATTGCTGAGGATAGCGTCGCACAGCATTTCCCAATTGTGGATAGAACCTTCGGGCTGATTAAACAACCAGGTTCTTGCCGGTCCTTCAAGGACTGTAGGCAGGTAGTTGGCCATGACCCGGTCATCGCCTCCTGCCGCTTGGATGGCAGTGATATAGATTTGAAGGAACTCGGAGGGGTTCTGAGTTCTGTCGAACCTTTCTATGGCCCCTGGTCGAAACTTGTCTGGCCAAATGACCGCACGAAGGCCGGGCGAGAAAGCTTTACAACCAACGTAGGGACCGTGAACCGTCCTGTGACCTTCGCTCGGATCGCGAGCGACCTCACACAATGGAGAAGTCACTCGTGGTCCTAAGAGAGAGTGGACAGGGACTCGATCCCTACCACAAGAATCCTGTGCCCGCCTGGACTTGTCCTGGCGGGATGGCACAGGCGGCGGTAACTTCATCGACCAAAACCAGAGTGAGAGCACTCTCATTCGCGGGAACGTGTTACCGACCGGGAAGAGGCCGTTGGGGTCACCTCAGATGCGACCTCATCCAACCTCTTCGCCAGGATTCTGGTGAAGGCCGGTTTCTGCGCATCCGTGACCGTAGGAGGGAAATTACGCATGACTTCCGCGATAGATCGCAGTCGACCATGCGTACTTCTCCTAGGGGCACCAGGTGTTATCGTTTCTTCGTCCACCGGGAAACGCTCCGGAGGCAAAGAAGGGGTCTGGTCGCGTCTGCGACCATGTGATCGTCAGGAAGAACTCGGAGCAGCATCGTAACGAGCCTGCGCATCATGGAGAGCCTCTAGGGCAGTTCTACGCAGTTCGTTGTTTTGTTGCTCAAGATCTTGATCCTCCTTCCGCTTACGTTCCTGTTCTTCCCTAGCAGCCTGTTGATCAGGAGTTTCCTCCGATAAGGTAGCAAACTGTCTAGGGAGAGAGGTCGCCGATGGAGAAAACATCTCGGTTTGTTCCGAGTCAGACTCGAAATCAAAGAGACGGTGGAGGTTATCAGGGTAGACCCTGCCCGGGCTGATTTCCTGGTCGTTATCATCCTTCCCCTCGACGGGGTCGTATGACGGACCGGACTCACCTTCTGGCGCATTAAGAACCTCGGTGGGTTCTGACCTTGCGCTAGTCGCTCCCTGGTCGATGGACATGACCTGGAGAGATGATTCGACCTCTGGGAGATTTTCGCCTCCAACTTCTTCCATTGGAACAGGATCGCTTGGAGAAGGCATTGGAATGTGAGCATAATCCTCGAGATCGAAATCGTTCTCGGAATCATATACTCTAGCTATGATTCAGCGAACCTCCGAATGAGAATTAGGAAGCCTTGAGAAAGGCCCCACGGTGGGCGCCAGCTGTCGACGATTCGGACTCGGAGTCCTTAGCCAAACTTATGCAAAATTTGTAAGTAGTGAGACCTTTCAGGGTGTCCCTTCAGGAAGGTATGTAGAATTATGGAGAATTGGAGCACAGAGAAGTTTATACAGGTTCGGGCCCTCGATGGTGGGAGTAATAGCCCTACGTCCTGTTGGCATTTCACTATGTGTAGTAAAAGAGTTACAAGGTGACGGAAAGATCTTCACAGGCGAAGACTTTCCCTATCTAATTGTACAAGATGAAGCCTGGGAGGCTTATAGAATCTATCTAGTCTAGACTATAGTCTTTGAATGAGATGTTACGTATCTCGTCTCTGTGTGATATGATGATTCTTCGATCCCCCGTTTGATGCAGCATGCTGCCCTTTTATACTGGTCGAAAGGGCGCCAAGTTGTAACGGCATCAAACAGTTGCTTGGATGCGGTTTAAAGAACCGCTCTTAACTCCCACGCAGGTTTAACACGTGTTATTCGTGGATAGCCGCACGTATTATCCTCCTGACGGTTGTTCCTCTACGTGGAAGAATCTTCGGGATACTTGAGATATTCCTGCTACAGGAACAGATTAATCTCACGCTCTCTGGTTGAAAGTGCTCTGACCGCACGATGTTGGCTGACCGCGCAACATCTACAGTCTTCTGTTCGCGTATAGCATACGGACTCCTGACCGCGCACTAGCTTCGGTCTGATCGCATAAAGACTGCGACCTCGGGCTAGTACTTCTCAGAATGACTTGTCTTCGTACCGCCAAGCACGTGTCTGGCTCGAATCTATCCTGAACCAGTCGTGCATTTATTTGAACTGACTCAAGTGTCAATCCTCGTCAGCAACCTCCATGGGATCGTCAGCCACGCCCTCCCCGGTAAGAACTCTAAATCTCCTGGGTTTACCCCTATATTGTTAATCCATGTTCAGTACATTCTTGACCTGTTGATTTGCACAGGGAATGGGAGCCGTGGAAGACACTGGCAAAGTGAAGGCTGAGCTGAGGGCCCTCCAAGAGGAGCACAAGCTCCTTACAGACAAGCACACTCAGCTACGGCTTGAACTAGACGATCTCCTCCGGCGCATTCAGCGCATGAAGACGGCTGGTGACAATTCCAAGGCGAGGACGAGGCGTCTTCGCGAGGAGAAGCAAGCCGCAGATATTACCATCGCTGGCTGCAGTTTGACTATGAAGGATACCATAGCGAAGCTGAGGGAGGTCGCAGGCCTTCTCGACGCGGTAGTAGTTGATCCTAGGGACAACTTGTCGCTAGAGGAGTCCTGCGTCCTGGCTGCAAGTCAAACTGACTCTATTCTACATGCAGCCAGGGCTAAGACCACCCCTTGACATAGCATTTTGGGTTTTATTTTTTTTTATAAGTGATAAAACAACAATGAATGAACAATTTCTTTTTATGTCAATTTTCCAATTTTCCGGCTATCTTCCCTCTTTCTTTCTCATTCTGCAGCTTTCAAGCACGGTCTGTTTAATGTTAAATTGTGTGTACCTTTTCATTTTCTGACGGTATTTTGTTGTTTTTACCGATAAAAAATGGCATCCAATACTATAATCTCAGGCACTTAATTAAAAAATTTTTCTGGGGAAAATTGGTCTCACGGGATTTTATTATTTATACCGATAGAAAAAGGCATCCACTACTTCAAATATTTTTCCGGGAAATTTACTTGTTCTATCGGTATTATTTTGTTGTACCGATAGAAACGGACATAATTCTATCGGTATTATTTTGTTGTACCGATTAAAAGGTCATCCACTACTTTATTACTCGTACACGGCCCTTGAGTTTCCCTCCAGTCGAACAGTTCCAACTTATAGCACTGCGTCTCTTCGAGAGCGAAGAAAACCACAACCTCCGCCGTGACTACTCACTTCCTCTCTCCCACACGACGATCGCCGACTGGATACTAGTTCGCCACTGCCACCGGTTCTTATTTTCGTCCTTCGCTGGCTGCCGCTGCGTTCTACACCGCCTCTCCATCACCACAACTGATCACCGTAAATACCCTAATTCGTCGTTCTATTTCCAACATCTTCCTTATTTGATCCTAGTATTTTGTACGTACTAATTCTTCGAGTTTTGCAATTACACTAGGGTTCCCTATTGTGTTGGATTATGTACATTCCGCAGGCAATGTTGATTTCAATTAGGGTTGACATAATATGTTCCAGTGCTGTAATGAACCTATTTTGAGATTTTAACTTATCTATACAGCTGTATGTGTGATCAATTGTATCCAACTGCCATGTAATGCATATTATATATTGGAGGTATTCTTACACATATTCTATCGGTATCTTCTGTATTTGCCGATAGAAAAAATTTGTCTGCTCTATCGGCAGCTCATGTGTTTACCGATAGAAAATATTAAAACTTTGGATCTGGAAGGACATGAGCCATGCAATGTACTAGTTTGGTTGGGAATTTGTACTCACTTGGTATGAATATATGGCAATGTGGATGGGTCTTCGATGTATATGTTTCAAATGCCTATACATGACTTTTCCCAAACTAATAGATGTGAAGTCCTGATGACTTGCATACAGGTAATGCTAAAGATAACCAAGAAAGGGTGCTATAAACCATATTCTTCCTTTTTTGGTTGTGACCTACTTTATGTGCTACTTCAATATCTTTATATTCCATTAGCATTAGGTTTGTCAGATTATGCACAGTGGCACTTAGATGCTTGTGTGCATATTTACGTGTGAAATAATAATGCTGGCCCATGAATATTAGTATAACAAATCATGGAGAATGTTATGTGATGACAGTGAATGGTGGCTTATCAACAAAATCCATATATAGAGAACATTGTTATGTTCTATCGGTATCTCACGTGTTTGCCGATAGAAAAATTGTTATGCTCTATCGCAGCTCATGTGTTTACCGATAGAAAATATTGTTATGTGTGAAATAATAATGCTGGACCATGAATATTAGTTTAGAAAATCATGGAGAATGTTGACTTAAACCAAGACTATGTGATGCCAGTGAATGGTGGCTTATCAACATTCTCCATGATTTCGTATCTTTGCCGATGGAAAACATTGTTATGGTCTATCGGCAGCTCATGTGTTTACTGATAGAAAATATTTTTGAACAGTTCAGGAAGTAATTTATGCATGTATTTCTTTTAGTATTATTTTCTTTGGACATCCCTTTTGCAGCCCTAATTAGTCTCCAGTCCGGGGCTGAGTTATGGAACTCCAAGAAGAATTAATTGCCATATGTTGCCTGCTTCCTATATGAACATGTGTAGACGAAAATGCTGAGAAATAGAATCTTATCTTCTATTGGTAGCTTCTGTGTTTACCGATGGAAAAAATATTTAAAATAGGTCCTTTTGCTTTGTAAAATGATTTGGTTTGTGTTTCCATTAAATTTTTGATGGTTTGTTGATGGTTTTGTAGGGAAAGACATGTCTTCGTCTTCATCGGATGGTACTAGTGGTTCGACTAGGGCCAACCCCAACGTAACTGAAGATGCAGCTGTTACATCCCAGCACAAGACGGTGGGGCGAGGCGCGACGACGTTGGGCCGTTTGGCCAAACGCACGGATCTTTCTTGTGAGTTCAACCAATTTGGGAGGCCGATTGGAAAGAATGCTGGGAAGTACGCGGCCTACGTTGGGCTATTGGCGAAAGAAAGGGTGAAGATCACCGTCCAGAGCTGGAAGGACGTGACGGTGGACGAGAGGGATAGGTTGTGGGCGGAAGTGAAGGTTAAATTAACTGAAATCACTGAACTCTTTCGTAATCACGTTCTCTTGGCTTATACTAAAGTTTAACTAACTCGTGATTAATTGTATGCATTTTTTGAAAACAGGCTAAGTGGAACATCCCCAACGATACACCTAGGATGGCCTGCTTGAAGAACATGAACTGAACATGGAAAACCTTTAAGAGCTGGCTCGTCAGTAACTTACTCGCTGCGGGGAAATCTCCTTACGAGAAGTACCCCTTCATATCGAAGGAGGTATGGGAGGAATTCACCAAGCAGAAGGGGACTGAGGAGTTCAAGGCATTTAGCGAGAAGAATAGGGCGATCCAAAAGAGGAACGACCACCCGCATCGGCTCGGATCCCGGGGCTATGCGGGGAAGGAGGAGCAGTGGAAGAAGGAAGACGAGCAAAATCCTATCATCGACACCCTTGAGTTGCCGCTCTCTGAGATCCAGGATGAGAGGTGCAAGCGATGGTGGAGGGGGAGGGGGTCTGTGTCGTCCACGGGGTCTGTGCAGGTCGCAACCCCTGGGGACATCGACGTTGTGAGGCGAATGGTAAGTTGGCTAATCTCGTAAACTATGTGCGCACAAGTGTATATAAGGCAATTTGTCTCACAAGGTACCTTTAAATGTAACATATCTCTTTTGAGAAGGAGGCAGTCGAGGGATTGTTTACCCCGCAGAGGGAGAACGACATCCTCACCCGGGCTCTAGGAAATAAGGAGCATCCCGGGCGGACACGGGCCGTGGGAGCCATTGTGTCGTAGAAGGTCGGTTTCGTAGATCCGGCTCCACCAAGGAAGAAGGCCCGCTCTTGGAAGGAAAAGGAAGCGGAGCTCTCCGATAAGATACGGGCTGAGGTATGGGTGAAGATACGGGCTGAGGTGCAGTCTGAGGTCGCACAAATGAGCAAAGAGTTTGCACGATTGAGAGATGCATTGCTGGCTAAGAGTGCAGATGCGGATCCCTAGGGCGACGGTACCCCGCGGGTCCGGATAAGCAGTTGCACTTCGAAGGTCCTCGCGGATCCAGTGGATCTACTTGAGGTACTACAAGCCTTCATCTGTGCACTTAAGTTGATGCCACTCCCATTCTGTTAGAGTTGTTTCGCTAACCTGTTTTAATATTTACAAATTTGCAAAAGCCGGAGGGCTGCATCCTACTGAATCACCTAGGCGATAGGCAGGAAGTGGTTGGACACGGCTTCGTATTTCCGTCTGGGCCGGATGTCGGGGTCCACTGTGTACCTCTGCGGTTGGGGTTTGCAAAGGTACAGGTGGACATGGCCATGCCGGGCTAATACGATTCTTCGTTGCCAGTCCCAACAGAGGAACTGCAGACACTTGCTAAGGCAGTGGGCTCCTACGTACAGTGGCCCAAGAAGTGTCTTCTAATACAACTGGTAAATCCTACACATTTTAGATTACATCCTACTCAGTACACTCAACTTGCAAAATCTAACATACGTGCTCATTAATTGAAGTGGCCTGCCGTCGGGCTACCAGGGGACTGCGCCCCCAGCTCGGGGCATGAGGCCCGATCTCGTGCGAACCTGGACACATCAAAGACGGCCTCGACCCCACCCAGCGCATCCACGCCTTCACCTCAGAAGAAAGCCGCCATCACCTCGCCCTTGCCTTCGAAGGTACGCGCTCAATCCTGTAACATCCTGAGTTTTGGGGTGAAAAGTTTCTTTCTTAAAAATCATGCATGCATATGTCTCTTCTAGATCAACCAAATCAGCCTCAGCTTTATTCTATTCTAGCCCTAAAATCTCCAAATCTATCCTGTGACCCCAAGTCAAGATCTGACTTGCCAGATTTGATCTATCAGTTATCCTAAATCTAAAAGCCTTCAGAACCCAAATTCAATTCTATCTCTAACTTCCAGAATTATCAACTCTTTTCTGTTTTCGAAAACAGAATATCTGTTATTACCTTTTACCTTAAGTTTCAGAAATTCAGATTTAATCAAAATCTTAGCCAAGTTCAGACCAGATTATTCCTGGATTATGATCAAGGGTATGCCAATACCTTAATCCAAAAAGTTGGCAGCCAGATTTCACCATCTGAACCTTTTTCACAAATCAGTCCAAGAGTATCGCAGATCAGTCCTTTTTCCAGATTTTTCTAAAAGCCAGAAAGGCAAAATGTTGCAAATCATCTCCAAATTCAAATCTGATTCAGGGAACAACTCCCAAATGCTTTTCAATACAAATTCTTCTTTTATGAGTATCTCAAAATCAAACCCTAAATCCCAGAATTTGAGATCAATAAGATTCAGACTTATTTTACCCTAATCTACTCTGTTTTCAGTTCATATCAAAAGTCATCCAAATGTCTCAAACTTTATCTCCTAGCTGTGCCAAATCATCTATGGAATTAAGTATACCAAAACAGCAGAATCAATTTCAGTTTAAACCTCCCAAAATTCCAGATTTACATTTCAGTCCAAAACTCAAAGAATTGAAACTGCAGTTCAGTCCATTTTCGACCAGGCTAGCTACTGTGCGCACGACCAGAGATTGCCGTGGTTGCCATGCGCCGTGCACGCTCGCCGCCGGCCAAGTTCCGCTTGCATTTGTGCTCGTGCATGCTTGCTCTTCCTGTTGCGCACGCGTCAGTGTCTCAGCCATCGCCGTGGCAACACCGTGGCGGCGTCGACGACTAAAGCTTGCCCTGTGCGCGACCAGCAGTGACTGTTGTCAGCATCTTCTTGCCACGTAGCTTGCCTTGCCAGCCGTTGTCGCCACCACCTTGCACCGCCCGACATGGTTGAGTCCCAATGTAGCACAGCTTCGCCTTGCCAGTGCACCGTCGCTTCACCGCTCGCCGTTGTTGCAGCTGCGCCCGGCAAATCTTGTCATCTGGCACAAATTCAATGCTGTAAATTCTTGCAAGCTACGCCCACTGCTCTATTTAAACTACCAGTGCCTTGTATCATCTTCTCTTCATCAGGACTTAGCCAATTTTGCAAATTCTCTCGCTGTCGTCTTCTTCTCCGGCAAGACCAGCTCGAGGCTTCACGGTGACAGCCTCAACCGCAGCATCTCCTGCCAAATTAACAGCACCAGTGAGTTCCTCTCATCTCACTCATCATGCTGTACCATTTAATTGCTCACCGGTGACCTCTAATGCCGGCGATCACCGGAATTGCCGATTACCCTGTTCCTGCAATGTAGCTTAATTCAGGCCAAATTAGCTTTCGATCTTGTGGAAGAAGTTGATCAGTGCGCCATTTCCAGCAAGCCTATGCATCAAGATCTCCCGATTGAGCTTCAATCGAAGCTTTCCCCAATTTTGAGCTTCTCCAGAAACCGGCGATCGTCGCCAGGCTTCTCCGGCCATCCTCCGGCCAAATTGATCGTGCAGGTAGCTTCCTCTTATCTCTCTTTCACTCTCCAAGCTTGGAATCGAGTTCATTCGACCTGTATCAAAAAGCCCCAAATGGCAGTGTTTCTTCTCCGGCGTCGATCACCGGAAAACCTATTCCTGGCCGTTTCAGTTTCATCCACTTTGTCATTCAGGTGTGCTTCAACCTCCTGAACATATTTGTCTTCTAGCTCGATCTCTGAAACTGCCCAGAATCCAAGTTATAGCCATGCCAAAATCTTGTCCAGAACTGCTCCAGTGCAACTAGTTCACCTCAGTTCATCACTGAATTTCATCACTTTCTAGCCATCTTCTGCCCTAGATCCTGTTGAATGATTTGTTCCTGTTATCATTGCCTACCTCCCAGACAAAGTGGTGCATCATTTGGAGCTCTAGATCAAAAGTTATGCCAAGCCCTAGTTTCTGGCCATGTCAAGATCAATGCTAGACTATGTCAGTCAGTGGCATTAGCCCTTTTCACTTCCTTCCAGATGTGCATTTTGGGCATAACTTTGTCCCTTAGACTCCTGAGGTTGTGATCAACATTTTCTTCTTCTATCACAACTTGATTTGAGCCCTTGAATTATATTTGCCGCTAAACCCTAATTTTTGACACTATTCTGGTGCATGCCAGCCAATGGCATTGCCTTGTTTACTCATTTCTGATTGTGCATTTTGAAAGCCACTTTGTCCACTGAATTTGTAGAGTTATGACCTACACTTTCTTCTACTATCATAACTTGAGATAAGCTCTCTAGTTTTCCTTGAAGTTATGTCAGATTCTTGATCCGAATGTCAATCTGTTGACATTCGCTGTTTTGATCAAACCAGCCACAAAACTGATGTTCTTATTGTAACCTTGAGATCCTAAGAGCATCTAACACCCATCCTTAGCCAATTCCTTGAAACCCTAGATCTCAACTCAGTTCAGCTTACAATCTCAATTATCTCCAGTATCGTTCAGTTATCCTTGTTAAGCATATCTGCATATAGATCCTAAATCATTTTAATATATAAGTAATATTTGTGTGTATTGTTTGTTTGTTGCCGAGCAGATCCAGAAATCAAGTTCGAGGACTTCGCTGTTGACCCGTCATCAACTGCTGTTTCTTACGACGCGGAAGGCAAGTCATATCCTTGGTCATTTTGAACCTATATTTTAAATGTTGCTATAATATAACCTTGAATATAGGCAATATTGCATGTGAAAGATTGAGAATGGTTGATTTATGAATTGGCAGTACTAGACTGGTTATCTGTGAAATGTGAAATAAACAAGTTTTGAGCCATGAACTATTATATGTATTTATATACTTATATTCATGAAATAAAACCCCTAGCCGTGACCAGAAAATGGTATGGATGGCTGTAGCACTGGAGGTGCTAGACTGCAAAGGAATGCAGGCACTGAAGGTGCAGGGTTGTGGATGGTCTGGTCATTGGCATATAAGGACTAGAACCTTGTGTTGTGCGTCTAGTGGCATGAACAACGTGCTAACCGCAAGCCTGGTATGGGACAGGCCTGAACAAGTACTTATGTGGATCGTACATGAAACCCCTGCATGAGTTGTGTTGTGATGATTGACTTGGAGGCTGACTCCTACTATCACTGAAGGTGATCTGATATTTGACCCAGTAATGGGAAAATGAGGTGGGGTGGAGGTTATGATACAGCCTACCACAACTGTGTTTCGCTGAGAGCCACAGGGTCGGGGGTGAATTGTAAGTGATGCATAACAAAAGTTCTTGTTATCTCCACCTTGCCACTCACACATGGTTGTGAGGAGGGGTCTAATCATTTTGTTATGATAGGATGGGCTTGAAAGTGGAATATCTTGCGGGTAAATTGGTACCTCTCTGCAGAATTAAAAACGTATTCGAATACTCCGAGCTCCCGGGTTTTATAGGAGTCTGCTGCGGTGGATTAAATCCACGGGGTGTGACACAAGTATTATTTTCTAAATAACATATGTTTTAATCAAGATTACCCAAATGACATGTGTTGTCATGATAAGGAGCGCTGCCGTGGGCTGTCGTGTGTCGACGTGTCGCGGTAGTGCTATAATCTAGTGAACATGAATGATGATGTTATATTATGAAAGGTGCTGCCATGAGATGAGGTATGAAAGAAAAAGATTATTTTATAAACATCCATAATTCTTGACTAGTCTAGATTCATGTCATCACTACTATATGTATCTACTCTTACCTATGACTTGCTAAGTACGTAAGTGCTCACTCTTGCAACCTACAAATCAATAGACGGAGCGATCAACAATCAAGATGAAGGCGTGGAGAACTTATTGGATCCAGAAGGAGGAGCGTCAGTCCCGTCATTTCCCTGATGTGTGTTGTTCTGCCGTCCACTTCTCTTTTGTGGGTGGGTCACCTATCTTCTGCTGTGTAGATGTTATTTTGCTAAACCATGTATGCCGTGAAGGCATTGTAATCTCCTTATGTAATATCAAGGCCAGCAGGCCACACTGCTTAACTATTTTGTAAGTTACTCTGTTGCAATGTGATATACTCCTGTGCTTGACTTATCCTGGGACGTCAAGGGTATGAGTATGCTATGCACATATGGGACTAGCTGCAGCGAGCTAGGTCTCTACAGGAGTAGTCGTAGTCCCAGTCTCGGGGCGCGACAAATCCCCGGCAAAAGGCAAGGGCAAAGGGCGACAGGGACAGCCGGAGAGGTTCAGGAACGGGTTCCCACTCATGTCGGAGGCAGCTTTGCGCAAATTGAATCGATCAACCAGAGACCTCCACGAGTGGTACCTACACCGAGCTCGGCGCAATCTGAACTTCTTAGTTCCCTACAAGCCTGGGCAGTTCCACCGTGAGCCCGGGAGTATATCCGTGGCACACGAGGATCTGTTCGACCTCTACAACTGGCGGGAGCTCGATATGTCCATCATACGGACTGGAGCCCTGTGAGTTTGCTGATGCTATGTATTGCTGTTTTCTAACTCTGTTTGCTAACTCTGCATTGTTGTAGTTCATTTGAAATGTAGTAACTTTCTGTGCAATACTAATGTCGTCCTGTGCATGCAGGTGCATGTACAGGCTAGCATCGGAGGCTGCGTGTGACAAGGTGGGTTTCCTTGACCCAGAGAAAATAAGCCTCACGATGCTAGAGCACGACGCCGCGCACGCTGAGCAGTACATATCCAAGGCGCTGATGGCGCAGCAGGACAGGGAGTTTATTCTGGTGCCGTACCACCAAAGGTTAGTGCATTTCGTACTAAGTTAACTCAATCTTGTATGTTACACCTGAGATATACTTTGAGCTAGCGGTCCTCTTTTACGTACAATGCAGGGGCCACTGGATCCTCATCGTGATCTGTCCGCGGAGGAACGAGGTGTACTACCTCGATTCGATGCGTGACAGATTATCGATCGAATATGTGGTCAAGGGGAATATGGAGGCGTAAGTAACTTATATGTTTGATTTAAATTTTGACCTCACTAGCTAATGATAATACATTAACCGGCAATACTAACTGAAATGCAGGGCTTTTGATAAATATGTGTCCGCTGGAGGGAGGCATGCCGCACCGCAGGGCTCCCTACTAGCTTGGAAAGAATATGAGGTACTCACGAGACTTTTTGTTTATGCTTAATTAGTTTATGGAAACAATAGCTAATATGTCTTCGCATATGCAATTATCTCAGTGCCATCAGCAGCCGCAATCGTGGGAATGCGGGTTTTATGTGCTGCGCTACATGTACGACCTAGTGCAGACAAACTTTGCCCAATTCCCCCAGGTAAGCATCGATAGCTAACTCAAATTTGAAAATTGGGTGTCACGTTCTAAATTAGGAAGTTAGTTACTCAGTATTCACACATGCTTGCAGATCGCCATGTCGAAAAACCAGTACGAAAATGCAAAGATTAGAGATCTTCGACAAATCTGGGCTCAATATGTCATGGAGGAAGTTGCGCCCAACCATCCGCCATGACAATTTTCTCTTTTTCGTGTACTCTGTGCATAGACTGTTTATATACATGTGAATAAATATATATGTGAATAAATGTCCACATTGGATTGCAATTTGTATTTGTCCATATATATGTGAATAAATATGAATAACTGTCTAATGTGTCAATCTGTTCTATGAATTTATCCTTCTTTGCATCTGTACTGTATTGTGTATCCAATCTATACTGTATTGCATCTGTACTGTATATGTGAATGTAAATAATGTACTGTATATGTGAATGTTCTATCGGTAAATTCATTCACAACCGAGAGACTACTACCACTTTTTCTATCGGTAACTCATCCACAACTGAGAGACTACTGTCTTTTTTCTATCGGTACACTCGAAATTAACCGTTAGAAGAGTGTGACTTTTCCTGCCGGTGAACTCACACACAACCGAGAGACTACTACCACTTTTTCTATCGGTAACTCATCCACAACCGAGAGACTACTGTCGTTTTTTCTATCGGTAAACTCGAAATTAACCGTTAGAAGAGTGTGACTTTTCCTGCCGATGAACTCACACATAACCGAGAGACTACTACCACTTTTTCTATCGGTAAACTCATCCACAACCGAGAGACTACTGTCATTTTTTCTATCGGTGCACTCAAAATTAACCGTTAGAAGAGTGTGACTTTTCCTGCCGGTGAACTCACACACAACCGAGAGAGTACAATCGTTTTTTCTATCAGTAAACTCATTTCCAACCAAGAGAGTACTTAGCTTTTTTCTGTCGGTAAACTTGTAATTAACCGTTAGAATAGTGGTACTTTCTCTGCCGTTAATGTCAGACTACGACGGGTTTTCTATCGATACACTCCTAAGATGCCGATAGAATAGTGAAGTTCTGCTATCGGTTATTTACCGATAGAAAATGTTCTGTCTTGTTCCATCGTGTCTATCTCTATCGGTACAAAAACTGATAGTAGAAGGGTGTTTTTTACCAATAGAAGAAAGCTTTTCTGTACTAGTGGATGTTGTATTGGGGTCAGTATCGGTTCGATCGGATGATTATATCTAAGTTAAAGCATTTTCCTGGATATTCATCATGCCCATATTTTTCCAGAAATTATAATACTAAATCTGGAGTATTGGTGATTTCTGAAAAGGGGGCTAAAAGGATATGATCATGCTATGAAACGAAGAAAGTATCATTCTTTTCCAAAAATTTAAGGCACGCATTCGCATGTTATAAATGTAATTTTACAGGAATAGTTACTGAGAGAGATCATTACAAAAAATCAAATGAGGCCTAGCTCTTTCAATAGATCTTCGACTAGAGGCTTGACTTCTTCAGAGATGGCTTTAAATCGATCACTCTTGATCTCTGCATCTCCTACCACCGGCTTCAAATTCAAATTTGGACCGTGGTGGAATTGTAATCTGCAGAGAATGGCAGAGGCTACGGATCTGACATTTGACCTTACGCCTCTTCCTGCCGTTTGGTATCTTCAGGAAGATACTTGAGGAGTGATTCAGCTTGTGCCGCGACCAGTGTGGCTAACTCGCTAAGGCTTGGATTGTCCTTTTGCGACTTGATCACATCTGTTTTTAGCAGAGTGGCCACCATCTTCAGCTTTTCAAAGATGTCTGATTGAGTACCGCTGCAGGAGGAAATTGTTTTGTTCAGTCCCTTATTCTCCATGCCGGCAGTATCAATTCTCGAGCTTTGCAACTCGATGGTCGTCTGAAGGTTTCTGTTCTCTTCTGAAAGAAGGCTTATTTGATCCTCTTGAGCTGTACAAACACAGTAAACATTTACTATAAGTAAAGCTCATATGATGTGAAGTTTTCTTCTGGTCGGGAGTGTACTTACAAGAAAGCTTTGACTGCGCGTTGCGAAGTTCCTTCTCCAAAGAAGAATATCTCGCAGCTGCAGTTTCTTCTTGATTCTCTCGATCAGCCATGCTCTTGTGCAGAAAGGCATTTTTTTTGTATCAAGAAGGACAACTAGTTACGCTTAAATACGGATTCAAGTTGACATGAATGAAGAGCACTATACTTATTGTTCTAGCCGGCCGATCTTCTGTTGTGCTACCTCAATATGCTTTGCTATAGCTGTTGACTTGGTAGGCACCCGAGTCAAGTCCTAGAACACAATAAGAAATTGCTCTTGAGACTTGAATGTTCCGGAATTTTTTGCGGGTTGGAAAATAAAAATTGTACATACCTCTATGTAATCGCTGATTGAGTCACTCTCAACATCAGCATGAGGTCTAACCTCAGGACCAGTTGTGTCCACGGTAGGGGCAGCAGATGACTTTTCCTATTGTTCCCCCTCTATGACCGGGACTTCGGTTTCCGTCCCTTGAGAATGGATTTCCTCTGCCATTCCATCCACGATGGCCCGAAGAACCTCTTCAGCCACGGGAATCGGGCTTCGCTCTCCCGCGACCTCCGTAATGGGTGTTGATGAGCGCGGACGCGGGGGTCCCGATCTTCTGGTGAGACGAAGGATAATTTCGGTAGGTGTCGGGAGACCTAAACGATCTGGCATCCAACCACGCGAGTAACTGGAAATCCCGGCGATCGCTAAACCACCACGACGATTGCTATCGACCGAACCAGAGGCGCGATCGACCTGTCCACGAAGGACGGTTCCTGCAGGCAACCGAAGAACGAGCAAGAACACAAGATAAGCAATCTCAATTGCGAATATAGATTAAGAATGATGGGGTTCAGAAACTTGGTCTTGTTGGTCTAGCCGACGCAAGAAGAACAAGGCGATATCTCACACAACCGTGACGAAATCAACTAAACAAAACCCAACTAAGAAGAAGCACGGCGGGGAGCATATATAGGGTGGCGGCCAGAGGAGGGAAGGCACCCAAACAGGTGCCCACGCGCGCGTAACGCTAACCCTAGGGATACACGGGCCTTGGGCCCAAAAATACGGCGACGCAGCGCCGGCCCAATTCTGTTCGTGTTCGTATTTTGACGATTCCTGTTTCTGTAGATGGAATTTAGAGGCGTGGCTGGATCCGTTGGAAAGCTTATCTCGTAAGCTTTCCGTAGAGTTCTTATTTGCCTCATTTGGACGTCGTATGTGATCTGGGCGTCCGTTTGAAGGTGCACTGGTCCTGGATGGCCGAACCGGACTCGGCAGCGACTTCGACGTCCTCTCGACTTGGGCCCGGTGGTCGGGGACTTCTTGGAACTTGGACATAACTTGCTGATCCTCCGTTGATGACGACTTGAATGGCATAGCATGAGGGTTCATGCCGTCTTGTCGCTTTCCTACTCCATCAGCCGACGTCGTGGACGTAGTAACAACAAGCTCGTTGATGACAGCAAGCTCGTCAGTGATGTCCTCATCAGGTGTGCCATGGCTTGTCGAGGTCGCCGGGGTACTGGGTGCAGCATCTCTGCACCAACAAACAGACATATTGAAAGGTGAAGAAACCTCTGGTCAGTCATATTTAGATGACAATTGGAAAAGTTCTCACATTATCTGAAACCCCACCCATGGTTTGGGTTTCGATGATGTGCTCCCGAGGGAGAAGAGCTTGATGGCTGCTCTCGGGGAAGAGTCTTCATCCGTCCTCGTTTTCCTTCTCTTAAAGAGGACGGTATCCTCCTTTCCCTGTATGAACACAACTTAATAGATGTGCACAGAGGAATGAAAACATGCAGGATTGTGAGAAATCTTACCACAGTCGCTCCTTCTATCGTAAGGGGAGGTGTTGCAAGTCCTGAGGCTTCATGAGCTTCAGGCACCAAGGTTCCATCCGAAACTGCTAGATTATCAGTGGACACGGGGCCCACTATCGCCATTTCTGTCCCTGCAGCCAAGGACAAGACTTTGTCGACCACAAGGGAAGTCGACCTCTCTGGGATGCTTGTTCCCACAAGGTCAATCATTTTCCTCTTGCGACGAACTAGAGGAATGTCGTCTTCCTCATCCTCGCTCCTTTCGCCCTGTACAACGAAGAAGTAATTTCCGCTCGTACTTGGGGCTACAGGAGGAACAGAGAATCTTACCGCAATCTTTATCACCGTAATGGTTTTCTACTGCGAAGAAGCCTCTCCCAGAATCTTCTTAGGTTTTTTGGGAGCGGACTCCTTTGCTACGTGCTTCGAAGGGGTCCTCCTCACCCTCTTCGCAGTCGGTCTTCCTGAAGGACCAACATCCTCAGTTGGACGCATTACCTCAGCAAATTTTCCCAGAAGCTGTATTATTCAACATGCTTTTGGTAATACAAGACAAATGGATGATTTACAACATAGCTTATTTGGAGAAAGTCACACCTTTCGGCGCTCCTGCTTAAGATCGTCGCCGGCGTTAATTAAGCTCTGGGGGTGAGGCAATCCTTTAACTCCCTCCACAGTGGTGTTATACGCCCAAAGGAGTAGTTTGTCCGTTTCTCGATCTCAGACAAAGATAGAGCTGTGTCACAAACAAGCATATTAACAAATACAACATTTTTTAGTTAGTAAAAATGTGTGTTTTGTTGATTAAAGGACATATCATTATTATAGTCCAGGGAGCTGTCCGCCATGGACTTAACTTCTCAAGCTGGATGTGCCCTTTCACGCAGGGGGCTTATCCGATTCTTCACGAAGTCGTGTATGATATCACGCACGGTCAAGCCTTGCTGGACTAGGTGAAGAATAGCTTGAGCTTGTTTCTTCTGTTCTACGCTCAGAACGGGAAGAGAGTCTAACTCACTGGCTTTCTCTGGTCGGGTGTTCGCGAACCATAGTCCGCTCTCTGATGGAGGGGTGCAGTAGAACCATTTATGGTACCACCCATGAACAGAGTCCCCTAGGGGCGGGAATGGGTAGTCTTTCTTCTCCCTTATACGGAAGTAGATGCACCTAGCGGCATTGGCACTTTTTGACCATGCCGAAAAGTAGAAGCGTCAGAAAAGCTCCACGTTTGGAAGCACTCCGACGAAGGCTTCACAGAGGTGTTGGAAAATCGCCAAAATAAGGGCTGCATTTGGGTGGAGATTCACTAACTCCAACCCATAGTGGTCCAAGATTCCCCGCAGAAACTAGCTTTCTGGGAATCGGAACCCACAGTGCAGGTATTCCTTGAAGATCACCAATTCGCCCTCTTGGACGATTGGGGTTTCTTGATCTTTCTCCGCTGGCCGCCAGTTGATCAGCAGCCGTGGGGGAAGAATCTCTTCTTTTTCTAGAGCCACCAGACTCTCTTCTGTATGGTGGACGGATCGACTCCAGGACTCCATTACTATGAAGGATTGAGGAAAAAAGTGGTGACTTTGGAGATGACGAAGATGAGGAATACAGAAGAGGGTTTTGTGCGGCAGGAGGGTCTAAGAAAACGAAGGGTTTTTGGCTTCTCCAATAAGCTACCTCTTCCTTTTATATGTCCGAGACAACCCTTCGGCGAATATTTTATTAATTTCCCATAATGGGTCTCTTTTCTCTTGAAACCCATTATCCCTACCCAGTAATGAATCCGAAATGAAATGTGTTCTTATCATTTTATTTCGCATTCGGGGGCTATGGTACGGATAAAAATATTGGAAATTTCCTAAATCTTTATTATGGGAATAATTCTTTTTGACTGTGGAATAAGTTTATAGTCTTTACACTGATCGCAACATATTCCTATGATATATGTGATCACGACAGCTATGGTCGCTGTACGGTCAAAAGGCTGTTTGTTCTATGATCATTCTGACCACAGTCTACGGTCTCAATGCTATTCTGAGACAGGAGAATTGTTTTATGGTCGTTACTCTAGTTCTGATCGCAGTTTACGGTCTTAATGCTATTATGAGACCGAAAAACTGAACCAGTTTTTGGTCGCAGAAGCTTTCTCGTGTAACTATTGTTCACAGAATGTAACGAACCATAAATCGGATTATAAGTTCTACATAATCCTTTTAAAAAGATCAAGTATGTGAGGAAAAGAAATTTTTTATTTCTGACAGTCTTTACATACGAAAGGGACACAGGCGACCAAAGCATCAACCTGGTCTGATACCATTTTACAAAGTTCTCCCAGGGACATATTAGCATCAGTGGGATCAACACTGGCTGCCCCTAGAGAACTGGCTTTGGCTCTAAGCCTATCTATATCACCCCAAATCAAAGAAGCGCTATTATTCCTTATTGTATCGGAGAGTTCTCGCTGCTGCCGAGCATAGTCCCTCTCCAAGCGGAATTGGCGCGCCTCTTCGCGGGAGTTATCATCACATTCTGCCAGGTGCAGAATGGCCGAAGACATTTCTTCGGTCTCCTTCTCCAGAGCCTATCTTTCCTTCTGGAGAGTTTGTTCGAGGGAAAGAGGTTGGACCTCAGCAGGCTGCTCGCTGGGGGCTCCAGAAATTTTCATCTCCTGCACATGTATGTGTTAGTTTTGCAAGATAAAACGACCAGCAGAGGAAATGAAAATAATTACCAATCCTCGCGGTAAGATTGGACGGGAGGATGAAGTGTTTCCCCCAGAAAGTAGATCACCCAATAAAAGTCGAGGACCATCAGGTCGTGGGAGTGCAACGTTCCCACGAGAAAATTGATCACCCAACAAAAACTGAGGATCATCTGGTCGCGGGAATGCAACCTTCCCACCAGAAAATTGATAACCCATCAAAAGATGGGGATCGCTTGATCGCAATGGAGAAAGCTCATCAGAAGAAGGAGAGCGCAATAATGCATCCCCAACCTTTGTACCCGTGAATGAAGCTCCGCTGGAGAATCCCTCGTCAACCTTGGGTTTCTTCCCTGGGTGAACCAGCTCTTCAGTCACCTGTGAATTCCCCAAAAGCATTTTGGTAATGATCATAATATAAAATGACAACTTCAACCAAAATTTCCAGAAAAGACTTACCTTCTAGAAGTCCTGGTCAAGTTCGGGTATCACTTCCTCTTCATCACTATCAATCTCAATGATCTTTTTGGAGTCCTGATCTGCCATTGAGATAAAAACAGAAGAGAAGAGAAGATAGCTCCGAAAAAAACTTAGCTGAGAAAAACTTGTGAAGTTTTAGGACTAAGAGGCTTCGGTATTTATAGTACCCAAGGGTGACGGTTCATATTTGCGAACGCCTCGAGTTCTTAAAACATATTTACAATTTTATCTCTGGTTAAAAAACAAGTCAGCAGTGCTATCATTACTTGTCGAAGACAACCCGGAACCCGTCTCGGGGAATAAACCGCCACACGTAGTGCGCCACTAAGTGAAGAAGTTGAAGTGTCGGGTCACTTATCCGATGCAGGATTAAAATTTGAATTAAATATGTCTCTTCATTTTCTTCAAATTTGGGGGCTAGCTGACGAGGATTGTTACCAGAGCTAGTTTGAAATAATGCACATTTGGTTCAAGACGGATTCGAACCAGATGAGTGTCTGAAGGTCCGCTGTTATGGTCTCAGACGACCTGAGAAGCGCGGACACAAGAATGACTTATGGTCGCAGGCTTTGCGTGATCATGAGATCGCAGACGTTACGCGGTCAGGAGGCCGCAGACAATGCGCGGTCAGAAGGTCGTTGACTATCCTCGACCAGAGTAACTCGGGATTGCTTAGCTCTGCAACAGGCATATCCCTAGGATCATGATTATTCCTCCACGTGTAAAGACAACTGCCAGGAGGTTAACATGTGCAGTTATCCCTTAATGCATGTGTTAGGCCTGCGTGGGAGTTAAGTGCGGTTACCAAAACTGCGCTTCTACAAACCGTTCAAAACCATTGTGCATTGGCGCCCTTTTGACTGGTATAAAAGGGTGAGAAAATGTACAAGACAAGAAGAGATCGGGGACGACAACAGATCAAGCACAAACTTTCATAAGTTAGTTTAGTCGTTTGTAGACAACAACACAGAAGAGATCTTCGCCTGTGATGATCTTTTCTTCAACTTTGTAAATATTTTTTCATACATAGTGAAATCACAACAGGACGTAGGGCTATTACTCCCACCATTGAGAGCCCAAACCTGTATAAATCTCTTTGTGCCCCAAAAGACGTTGCTCATCATCCCTTTCCAGAGGGACACTTTGAAAGGCTTCACAACTCACAAATTATGCATAAGATTGACTAAGGACACCGAGTCCGAATCGTCGACACATACTGACTTTAATTGTCGATTACATTTATTTGTTCAATCTCAATTGTACATATTTCTGAGTTCTGTGCTGTATATATGAAATGCATGCTATTTCTGAGTTTCTAAGTTGTGTAGATGTATGAGATGAACTGTATATATTTGAGTACTGTGCATGTATGAAATGAACTATATATATGAAATGCATGCTATTGTACATGTTTCTAAGAGTTGTAGATGTATGAGATGAACTGTATATATTTGAGTACTGTGCATGTATGAAATGAACTATATATATGAAATGCTATTTGTACAGAGGACATGGCTAGCATGATTCCTGAGGCTAGCCACAAAAAAAGAAATTTATTAAGAAAAATATTGATATGCACAGACGATTTTGATCTTATAAACCGTCTGTGATAGATCGAACTATGTACATATCACAGAGTATCACAGACTGTTCTGAGCTAATAACCGTCTCCGATAATGAAACTATTCCAGATGGTTTTGACCTGAAAACCTTCTGTGATACTATCACAGACTGTTATAAGATCAAAACCATCTGTGATACTCATGCTATCACAGACGGTTCTGAGATTATAACCGGCGCCGATAATGACACTATCCCAGATGGTTTTGACCTCCATACTATCACAGATGGTTCTGAGATTATAACTGTCGTCGATAATGACACTATCCAGGACCTCAAAACCATCTGCGATACTCATACTATTACTGACGGTTCTGAGATTATAACCGTCGCCGATAAAGACACTATCCCAGATGGTTTTGACCTCAAAACCATCTGCGATACTCACACTATTACTGACGGTTCTGAGATTATAACCGTCTATGTAGTAAGAGTAATCACAGATGGTTCTGATCTTACAACATCTGTGATACTCACACTATTACTGACGGTTTTGAGATTATAACCGTCTGTGTAGTAAGAGTAATCACAGACGGTTTTGATCTTACAACATTTGTGATACTCATACTATCACAGACGGTTCTGAGATTATAACCGTCTGTGGTAATATGAGTATCACAGACGGCTTTGATCTTATGACCGTCGGTGGTAATTTGAGTATCACAGACGGCTTTGATCTTATAACCGTCTGTGGTAATATGAGTATCACATATTGCTTTGATCTTATAACAGTCTGTGTAGTAAGAGTATCAAAAACGGTTTTGATCTTATAACAGTATGTGAAGGGAAAAATCACAGATGGTTCAAAACCGTCAGTGATAGTACTCGATTATCACTGACTCGAATATCACTGACGGGTTAGAACCATCTGTGATGACTGTTTTGACCCGACTGTGATAATGAATTCTATAGTAGTGTCGGCACCGCCACCGCCATCGTGACCTCTGGTACTGATATTAGTGCTGATCTTTTCTCTTCCTACGGAATGGCTGCCCTCCGAACTATGTGTCCGTAAGATTTCAACGTACAGTATGATGACCCCGCAAGCCTGGATTTGTTACAAATCGTCCAAACGAACCCCATGATTTGTCACCTTTTAGTCTCTTGAGCACCCATTTGTTTCCCTCTGGAATCATGCCTTCGACCCTGAGATTATCCATCGCAGGATTTAGTTGTAATAGGTCAACTAACCACATCTCCAAATCATTGAAAGACATTGACTGTGGTTGTCTCATTTGACCGTAAACATGCATACAACCACCAAGATCATCACCATTTACTCCATTACGGATTATACCAGCTCCGTAATAAACGCAAACCGTACTGGGTTGCTCCATAGCCTAATCAATTTGTCATTCTGTGTTAAGTTTAAACAGGATAGTGCGATGATGCGGAATAACTGTAGCGGAACTATACTGCGATATTGTGACTATGATATGTGTCAAAACTAATTTATATCTTGTATTATAGTAGAGTGTATAATTAGAGGACCAACATTGCTCAAAGTACTACAAAAAACATGGTTTTTGAAACAACAGAAATTTTCCAACATTGCATTTCATTCGCTATTGGGCTACACGATTTTTGCCTGGGAAAATGGTGAAGTAAATTTATAGACCCTACAACCCAAAAAAAATAGCCCCTCTCCCTCTAAACCGGTGCGGGCAAGGCCAAGACGACGAGGGCGACGGCGGTGACGACTAGGGCAATGAGGCTGCGATCCCTAACCCAACTGAAAGTCAACCCTAACCCTAACCCTAACTAAAACCCAACCCTACCCCTAACCCTAACTGAAAACCAACCCTAACCTTAACCCTAACTGAAAGCCAACTCTAACCCTAATCAAAACTAAAAATCAACCCTAAACCCTAACCCTAACTGAAAACTAACCCTAACCCTAACTCCAACTGAAAACCAACCTTAACCCTAACTGAAAACCAACCCTAACCCTAACCCTAACCCTAACCCAATATAAAAGAAACTTTTCAATCTATATATTATCAATCATTTTAATATATGTACTAACAAACGTTTACATCTACATACTAACAAATATTTTAATCTACGTCCATACTAATAAAATTCAAATTTGAAAAACATCACATTTTTTAGTCCATCACATACTAATAATGTATAGGTTCTCCAAATTTTTTAATCTACGAATATACACTAATATACAGGTTCTTCAAATTTTTTAGTCCATCACATTCACGCATTTACCATCCATATAAAATTATAATCTAAATCCTATCTAAATACTACGAGTTAACGATCTAATTAATCTAAATATACGAGTTAACGAAAATGTACCCAATGAACAAATTTGAAGAACCTCCAAAAATAGTTTACCTCCTCCTCTTTCTTTCCTCTTTCTTCTCTTCTTCTCTCTCTAAAATTTGAATATTTTCTGGAATATCAGAAAAAGTGAAAACGCCCGTACTGTGAAAGGGACTGGCAACCTTTAAATAGCCATTTCAGTCGCTAGTCGGGCTAGCGACGAAAACGTTGCGGATTTCAGTCGCTAGCCGGGCTAGCGACTAAAAGTTGGCGTGGCACGGCACCTGAGCCAGCGGGGCGTTGGGCCATGCCACATCTTCAGTCGCAAGCCCAGCTAGCGACTGAAGATCAATCGCGCGGCCCGATTCGCGACAGAGGGTCATTTTTGCAAAATTTAAAAGGTCTGGGTTATTTTTTGAATTTTTTTTTGTAGGTTATTAGGAAAAAAAATTCACTTTTTTCCATGTCCTCTCAAAGGCTAGAGAGTATTTTTTTTTTGTTGATGGGAATTTCTCACAAGGGATTGAGTGGTATCAAGGGTAGCACCCAAAATCCGTGTTGGGATTCTCTTTGCACGCAATTTTCTTTCCAAAGTACCCAAACGAGGCATACCAATGATTTGGGCCCTCCTTAAGGGCCTATTTGGAAGTCCAGGATTTGACCTGTTTTTGGGTGGATTTCATGGGGTGGAATTAGAATCCAAATTGAATTTAGGAAGGCGTTTAGATGGGTCAGGATTCAGAATTCTAAACAGGTCAGGAAGCCCAATCCGGAGGGGGGTTTGGAAATTTTGGCTAAGAAGCCCAGAAAGAAAGCCTGGCCTTTTCGTGTTCGTCCTCCTAGCCCACGTCGCCACCCTCCACATTGTGTCGCCCTCGAAAACTAAGTGCCTCACCCATGAAATTTGGACAAAGCAGAGCGGAACGGCGTGCGGCAGAGGGTGGAGGCAGAGCGGAGAAGTGTGCGGCAGTAGAGGGGTGAGCGGCCAGATCTTGCCGCCAATCCAATGCGCCACCTCCCTCTTTGCCTCTCTCCTCTCTCTTTCATATCTCTGTCCCTTGCAGCTTCACCCACATCTCGCGCCCTTGTCGTGCTCCACTACCACGGGCTCCACTCTGCTTCCTCTTCACGCGTCACCACTAGATCCGCCAGATCTAGTGCGCCCAAGCATCGCCTCCGCTCTCGTGCCACGGCCGTTGCCGTAGACTAGATCTGCGCCCCTGGCTCCCGCCTCCACCGCTCTCCCTCTCTTCTTCTTCTTCTGTCTTCCTCCTCGATCTCCCCTGTTGCTTTTTACCCCTAAAATCCTCCAGTAGCATCCTCCTCAACCATGGCATCGACGATCTCCACGATCCTTCTTCACCAGCCGAGCTCCAACTCTCTAGTATCAACGACGAGGTATCTATATCTTTATATATGTCTCAGATCTCCTCTCTATGTGGTTTCTTGGTTGGATGGCTAGATTTATGTGTATGTGTCTGTGTGTTTGATTGGATTGTATGTGTGGGTGAATGTAGAGGTTGGTGCAACACCAACCGACGTAGCACCTGACGTCGAAGAAGTTGAGCATCGGTAAGATCAAGTTGAAGGCCTTCGATATCGGCGGCCACCAGATCGCTCGCCACTCCCAAATTGAGATCAAAATTGAAAAGAACACCAGTTGTAAGTACACCACCATTACTAGTTTTAGATTCTTTTGTTGATTGAAACCAAAACTGACGTAACTGACCTTAGGCTTCAATTACAGTTTGTGCTCAACCAGCCCCAATTGAATAAATTTCAGTGGTTACCATGTTGAGCAAACTTTGCTTGTATTGAAAGACTAATATCAAAATTTCTTTGAATGTGCAAGTAACTTTAGGATGAACTAGGTTCCATTCTACATGACATCTAGATTTTAAGTTTGAGATGCTCGAGTAAATACTAAAATTTGAAGAGAGAATAGCAAGGCCAGAAGTGAGGTTTCGAAGAATGACCATGACTAATCAGATGTCAAGTAACACGTGGATGTTCTACGCGCTTATGCCACAATACTGGTCTCAATAACAGTTGGACGTGCTTGAGCCAAGTCGGCCAAGTCGATCGTGTCACATCCTATCGTCTTAAAATTCTCAAGAGATGGAAATGGTATCACCTCCATGTATTTTTGTTTCCAAAATAACACCAAACTTGAGAGCTTGGAAGTAATAATAATATCAAAACTGTAAAGTTTTAAAAGAACATTTACTGAGAACCATTATTATAGAAAGCGGACCAAAAACTTAGAAGGTAAGTAACTCCCTCCATGTGTATCTTTTAAATGAAGCATGAAAATAATTATATCTGATGTTTAAGAACGTTATTAGATGAGTTAACTGTCTAAGGTCGGCTAATGATACGTCTTTAATAGTGTTAGTTGCATTAATATGTTGGGAGTATGTATCTTTCTACTTTTTTTTTTTATATCTCCAATCTTTTTTTCAGCGACACTCATTAATTATTAACGTTAGTAATTAGTTAAATTGGTAAGAGACCATTACCTCAAGTCAAAAGTCTATTTTATGACAAGAACGAACCAAACTTTTCCACTATTAGGACAAAAAAAGATTGAACTTATTAGTGAGTAATGTCTTTTGATGCTACTGATGGTTGCCACTGTTCCTCTCACTCAACACGAGGGGGATATCTCTAAACTATTTGTGATGGTATGACTGGCCATTCGTGGAACTTATTCAATCTACGAACTTGTCAGACAACATGTTTACATATATGGATGATGAATGGACATATGACCCTTTGTTGGCATGGTTATTGGGTTTTGGTAGTTTGGAGGGGATGTATTTGCATGTAGATGCATTATTGAGTTCCACAAAATTAGTTTCTTTTCATATTTGATGAAAATATGTACATGCTCCCAAGCCACCTTTCTGTCTTGCACATATGCTATCCTTCCAACAAATATCTGTAAAATTTATGCTTCAGCTGATGGCTTACCTGGCATGCCCCTGAATTCATGTGGCTCTCCATTAGTGAGTAATGTCTTTTGAGACTGCCTCATTTTCATATGGAATGAATGGGTAGCCCTTAAATTCTATTAGTGCATATCTGGGTATAACTCATGAGATTATTTTATATTCTTTAGTCAGTAAAACATTTGAAAATAACTATGAAATTCCCTCGCTGTACGTTAGATATGTCTGGATGGCACTTTTGTATTCATATAAACCTTCTTTTACTGGTAGTAATTTTTTTGGGGGATTTTTAGATTACAAAAAATCTTAATCGGATAAATTGGATATGATTTCCACCGAGATTTTTATTCCTAATACCACACGTACCATAACCTGGGCTATGTATGCTGGGCCCACCATTAACTTTGCTTTGGACTTTCTACCCAAAGTTTTGCAAATTTTGAGTTTTACTCAACAGTTTTTTCCAGCTATCCTCTGGTTTTAGAAATCTTTTTCGTAATATGACATATCACTTCTGTCAGTTCAGGTTAAAGTCCTGATTTTAGAAACAGAAATTTTGATACAAATTTCATAGAAAACAAAAACATTTGATGATAGATCGTCAAAATTCTCTAATGCTGAGCTTTTCAATACCAGGCACGAAACAAATCCTTTTCAATTCATGCAGTTCGTTCCATTACAAGTTCCCAGTTCACAAAATTACTAAAAATTTATCCCCAAGCAGACAACTCATAGTTCAAACCCAAACCAACCTTCCTCTACCTCTCTAATTATTTTTGTCTCAAAATCAGGATCAAATCATCAAATACAAAACCCACCAGAAATCTTAACGCTTTCCTCGGCCGTCCTTCATCTCCAGCTCCTCCTCCTCGTCGAAGTCGTCCTCCTCCTCGTCGAACCCCTCCATGTCGTCGTCGTCAAAGTCCTCCATGACGTCGCTATCAAACGGCTCGGCGTCGTTCTCGTCGAACTCCTCGTCATCCTCGCTCATCGCCTTCGCCTTCCGGGCGCCGCCCCGGGCGGCGTAGCCGCGTCGGAAGTCGATCGCTGCCGCCCCGACCGCCGGGGGCTGGGCAACGAAGAGGCTGGGCGCGGCCGCCACCGGGCACCGGATAGGGGAGGCCACGAGCGCCTGGCTGGAGGCGGCGGCGGCAGCGAGGCGCCGCAGCGCGAGGGAGGTGACCGCCGTGGCGCGCTGCATGGTTGCCTGGTGGTAAGTGCGGCGGTTCTCGCTTGGAGGAACGGAAGTGTGGCGGCTAGGGTTTTTGGGGTGAGGGTTTGGGGGGGTTTGTTTGGGGCTTTAAATGGGGGAGGGGTTTGACGGGTGGAAGATTCTAGAGAAGGTGGGGAGGTCGTTGCTGTCATGACAAGGCTGGGAAAAAAAATGGAAACCGACGAGTTATTCAGGATCAGATAAGTTCGGCTCGGATTTGAGATCGGTTTGACTTGGAAATAAGCCGAACTCAAGCTCAAGTTGAGACCCAAGTCAAAATTTAAGCATAGTTTGAACTTAGATGAGTTCACTCGAGGTGGGCTAAATAAAGGTTGAAATATTTATCTATATATTATAAATTACAAACACAAAGAGACATATTGGGATGAGTAACCCAGTCAACAGCACAAACTAGTAGCCCACCAAAGCTCTACTTGTGTCAGTGACTAAATCTAAACTCTAGCTCGTCTTGTCTTTGCCTGTATCCTCACTCCTCATTCCTTACCGCTGACTCGGAGTGGTGGATGTAGTACTGTTGGCTTGAGGCAACGGTGGTGTAGCGTTGTTCCAGGTGTTTCGAGTTGAGCCCAGTACACAATCTTTGAACTCGAACTCATCTCTTAACTTATAAGTGTTTTGAGTTTAGTCCAGTACGTAGTCAATCTTGAGCTAAGCCAAGCTGGGCTCACTCAAGATCGACTCGTTTCCGGTTCTAACTTTCTCTATGTCACCTTCCTTCAAGACTCTAGGATTTTATTTTTTGCTCTCTTTTCGTCCCTTCATTTCATAACAAAAGGTCTACATGAAATTTATGACCAAATTTTGTAAAATTTGAGCAATATGAATTAAAAATACATAAGATGGAGAAATAAAAATAATATCACTTGATTTTTTAAAGTTATATATATATATATATAGAGAGAGAGAGAGAGAGAGAGATGTGTGCAGTGGTTTACTCAGTGGCGGATGTTAGCGGTTCGAGTCTGCTTATGATCTCTAGTCTGTGAACATAGCGAATACTATGATAGCACCAAATTTTTTCAGTTCGACTGTTCGATCTATGATTTCTTATTCCTGGACATTAATAAGATCTTTCCTTCCAGTAACACCTTAGGATGGCATAACCTTAACGTTAATAGCGAGGTTCAAAAGAGGAAAGACTTGCTGTGGGCACGTAGGCACCCAGTGACGAGGAAGGGCGTAGCAAACGACGAAATGCTTCGGGGAGTTGAAAATAAGCATAGATCCGGAGATTCCCAAATAAGTCAACCTTTTGAAATGCCTGTTGAATCCATATATATATATATATATATATATGGTTAAATGGTTAAAATTTGATCTCAAAGACTGGAAAGTAATTTAAGGGTCCTTACATTGCGGAGTGGCCGGAGTATGTTTTTGAAGTGTCATTTTTAAATTCTATAATTTTTAAAACAAGGCTATAATTCAAATGACTATAGTAACCTTATTTAATAAATCTTATTACTACTCTCACAACTCCTTGAATAACATATTAAAAGCTTGGCCATAGTTTGTAGAGAAAAATCCATAACTTTTTTGTATAGAGCTCTGAATGATGCACCATTTGATGTTTTAGAATGTAGATTTGATGCTCTTTTCAATAGTGTAACATTTGGTATTGGAATTCTTAGATTTAGCTCAGCTTTCATCGTGAATTGAACTGACTAGCTCAAATGCAAATATGATTTGAACTTGACTTGAGTCAAGTGTGGCTTGGTAGATTTGATCACTTCACATGGCTAACCATTCTTTCACACTCCACCAACGTCCTAAGGTGACGCAATCCGATATACCACTCACTTGAAAGTATACTTGATATGTGAGCATTACTTGATAAAAACCCATGTTCTTGAGGAATGCTCACACCAGAGTAGCATAGCAAAAACATTAAAATATTTACACTGGGTTACATTGATAGGGTTTGACCAACTTAGGGTACAACCCAGGGATTTTATCTCAAAATACAACACATAGCATGCCACAAACCCAT